>PVJC01002037.1:0-84097 GCA_004026665.1 Murina feae | reverse complement strand
CGGGAAACCGAAACCGCCCCAGGGACCTGATGCGCAGCCCAGGCCGGCAGCAGCGCCTCACGCCTCACAGAGGAGCCCGCCACGTTCGAGGCCTCGGTACCGGCCCCAGTCTGGCTCCTTCCCCCACAGACGCCTGCCCTCCTCGCCACGTTTCTGGAAATTTCTCTGTGTGTCCTATTGTTCCCTATCTCCGGGATTGCGCACACAGTGCTCTCTCGGAAACGTCTTTCCAGCTTCTCTCTATTTGGAACATTCCTATCCTCCAGCGTCACCTCTCTTCTGAAATCTTTTCCAACCCACAGGATAGTTAATTATGCCTGCTTCGCGCTGACCCCGCAGGCATCCCTGTCATAACCCGTGGTCACTGCATTGCTCACAGGGTCTCCCACGCCAAGTCAGAGCGCCTTTCTCACCAGGTGGGGCCTGGACAGTCTCAGAGCCTGAGACGCTGCTCTGGGTGCCTGAGCCCTGGGCACAGCACCAATCCCTGCACTCGCTCCCCCCCCCCCCACTATCCCCTCCCCCTCCTACTCCCCTCCCTCCCCTGGAAACTACGAAGGAGAGCCTTGTGGGTGAGGCCTGTGGCGAGGCTGACAGAACTCAAGAGCACACATCTGACCTGGGCTCCAGGTCGCAGGTGCCTGAGCTGGGCGCCGGGACAGGAGGCGGGGACAGGGGCAGCCGGGATCGATCTTAGGAAAATGAAAACAAAACCTGTGAAGAGCGATTGTGCAGATGCTGATAGGCTTTGATCCAAAACCTCCACTTCTGGGAGTGTAGCCCGAGAGAACGGGACGAAACCACGGGCTGCGGGCACCCAGTCCCCGGCTGCGCTGTCCTCCAGGCGCCTGGGCTGAATCGGGCAGGAAGCAGCGGCCCATCCTCACTTCACATCCTTGCTGGCCAGCTACCTACCGCTGTACACAGCTCTGCGGGAAGGGAGGGGAGTGTTTATGTCCAATATTAAATTTAAAAAGACAAATACAAAATGATTACAGTGGGCTATTACTCAACGGAATTTCATAAGCGGGTGAAAAATACTTAAAGGGGCATGTCGAGAGGAAATAAGTTGTGCTTATATTTTATGGTTATGCATTTCTTGTTTTCTCCTCCTTGTTCTGGAAAAGAATTTATTTTGAAAATCTCGGTCTGAGAAACCCATGCCCCCTCCTGTTTCCCCAGGCGCAGAGCTTACCCCCAGCACCGCGTGCGTCCTGGGACGTGAGCAGGAGGAAGCAGGTCAGCCGCACAGTGGAAGAGCCCAGTCCCAGGGGCCACCCGTGTGGGTGGTCACCTCGCTCCTCTTTTAAAACCCAAGGCGCCTCCTCAACTCTCTCTGTAAAGCCAAGTCCCAGCAGGGCCTCCACAGCCCCGTGTGACACGGGTCAGACTCCTCACATAGCCTTTCTGCCTGGCCCACCTCCCTCCAGCCACTCTGGTCTCTGCCCCCAGGGCCTTTGCAATAAGGTTTCCTCTGCCTAAAATACCCCCTTCCCACCTCCCCAGACATGACCGACCCTCCCTCTTCCCTCAAACCTTTACCCAAATGCTATCATTTCCTCGATCATTCTCCGTAAAATTGCAACCCCAGTCTCCCTCTGTGCTTTCTGCTTTATTTCCCCATCGCACTCATCACTCCTGGAGGCAACATGTATTTCTCATTTCCTCTCTCCTCCGAAACGTAAGCTCCTCGTGTGTCGGAATTTTTGTCTCTTTCACTTATCGCTGTATTGCTAGAGCTTAGCACCATGCCCTGCACATAGTAGGTCTTCCATAGATATTTGTTGAATAAAGAATAAAACAATGCACCCGCCGCCTCAGTGTCTTCATCTACAAAAGAGGAGGGGGGGTGTGACAACATCTGTCTTTCACAGTCACTAATGTTAGGGCAGCAGGCACCCAGCGGGCAGGCCCACCCACCCAGAACCCCCTGCAAAGGGGACAGTGCCCTGTCGACCCCCAACTTCAGTGCCTTTAAACAAGAACACAGGCTTATTTCTGCACCAGCACAGGCTGTCAACAGCCACGGGAAAAAGAAAAAAAAAGAGCAAATGAAATGCATTTGGCTATTTTTGCACCCAGGAAAGGACACAGATTTTTAACAATCATAAAACCAGAAAACCAAGCAGCCAGCTTAACAAATTAGATCTTGCTCTTGTCGAAGAAGGAAATGTTTTTTAAGCCAACACTAAACAACACTCCCAATGCCGTAAAAGTCTCCAAGTGTGAAACTCTCGGAGCTTGAAAAGGTCTCTCACCAGAGAGAAGGCTTCCAATAACACCTGGCGACAGGCTTCGTTAAGAGCTATTGTCAGCATTATCAGCGATTTCCTTATTATCCCCTGTCCTTCAGGAAAGTGCATGGCAGGCCTCCAGGCTGAATTACAAAGGCGGAGCCCTGGCCCTGGGGACCCCTCGCTGCTTGGAGCCTGAAAGAGACCCGGGGAGGAGGGTGTAGGGATCTGAGAGATAAATCAAAGGAGGAGCGCAGGGTCTTTAAACGCCAAGAACGAAGTGCCCCTGGGATGCATTCCACGGGTGAGAGTGTCCTGCGACTTCCAGACGTCGCAGAAGTGACACAACTTTCAATGCCATTTAAGAGCAGAGCTAAAAACAGAGGTAAGGGGACCACAGGGGATTGTGGGAAGGACAGGGGACAGGCCCTAGCATGGAGGTAGCGCTTAATTAATATTTGCTAAATGAATGAATAAGTGAATGGATATAAAACGAAGCAATGACCTGCCACACGTTCTCCCCTCACACAGCTTCACACCGGCCTCCTCAGGGAGCTCAGGTGCCCGGATGCAGGCTACCCAAGCTCCCTCCCCATATCAGGGAGCCCAGGGTAGCTGAATCCACATGATACAGTTCATTTCCCAGAATGGAGAGGGCTCCGGCGTCATAAGGGAGAGCAGAGCAGGTGCAGGGATCAAGTCTCAGGCTGGTCCACTTCCTCAGCCAGTTTTCCCAGGAATGAACTCAGTAGGCGGCTGCTACGAATTCCTGTAGCATCACAACCCCATATTCCCTGTGGGATCGTGAACCCGTCTCCAGTGTATCATCCAGCATTTCCTGTGGACCAGGCATCATGCTACACATTTTATATGCACAACCTTAATCTCCCCGAAGGAGAGTCTTACTACGTGGCTGAGGGCAAGGACTCTGCAGCTCTGGCCTGGAGCCCAGTTTCCCCATCCGCTAGCTGAATGCACTCAGGCAGTGACCAGCCTCAGTTTACTCATCTGTAAAATGGGAGCAGTAACAGAGTCTGCTCCAGAGGACTAAATGCTGAGCCCATCTGCAGCACCTGGGTGGTGTTACACAGAGGAAGCTATGGAGGTGTTAGGTACGACTGTCCCCATTGTAGGCGAGGAAAGTGAGGCCCAGAGGCTGAGTGAAAACCGCTCACAGCACTCAAGTATAACCTGGGATTTTTTTAAAAGGGGAATTTTCCTCCTACGTTCATCCTCCTAACATCCATGCTAGCAATCAGTCAGGTTTTTATGCCAAGAAATCAAAAATCCTAAGTCAACTAGAAATAGTTCTTATTTCAGTTCTTAAGCTGTTCCATCACAATTTGGGGAAACTGAGAATTAAGACAGATGGGTACTGATCCTTTAAAACACACAATCTGTGGAGCGTGGGCCTTTGCTTGGCTGCACAGGAAGAAGGGGAGGCAGAGGTCAGCAGAGTTCCCATTTTCTGGCACGCGTGCCTAGAAGTGAGGAGAAGGTGCCTCTGGCAAGACAGGCTGTGTTGAACCCATGTTTACTGTAGGTGCATGAACCCGTGTTTACTGTAGGTGCATCCCAATAGGCAGCAAGGAATGGGTCCCACCTCAACTGGGAACCTGGAATAAGCAGATGTGACGTCATCAGAGCATAAAGGAGGGTGAGATGGAGACATGGAGGCCTCTGGCAATCCCCACGGAGGGGACAGGGTGTCTGCGGAGGCTCTGGGATTCTGACAGGCATATGTAGAAGGAAAGACCCACCCCTCAGTGGATTGAGATGGTCACATTCCCAAGGGGGTGTGCTGCCACACTGTTCTGCCCCAGATGCCATGCACGGAACCCATGGCAGCCCAGCGACAGTAAGGAGAGGGAGGTAGGCAGAGGTGAAGAGACAAAGAAAGAGGAAAACGGGCACTTGGGATTCCACCTGAGATGCCCTCACTCATCTGGGAGGATGGACATTCCCTGGGAGGATGGACAGGTCCTAGGAGGACAGACACATTCTGGGAGGATGGACACATGGTTGGCCTAGAGACTTTCCTCCTGCTTACAGCTCTTTTTTAAATTCTCATTTTATCACTTACGTTAAATGTACCTTTTGCATTTTGGGGAATGAGATGGAATACAAATACTATCAATAAAGAAAAACATGTGCTAGTGTACTTCTATTCGTATACACGTGCCACATCTGTGTGTGGGAGCCAGTGGGCAGCCTGGCACCCAGTAGGTCTTCATTACAACTGTGTTCAGCCCCAGACTGCACTCCGCAAGGGCCCGTGGTGGTTCCCACAGCACCACATGGGCCCCTCTGGCTGCAGTCCTGTCTCCAGGATCAGAGCACAGCCCTGCATCCTGGCGGCGGCTGCTTCCCAGGGGAGAGGCTGGTGTTCATGTGACTGCAGTCTCTGCTGGGAAATCCGCTCCGGCTCTGAGGTCTTCCTCACAGCTCCCTTCCTGGGAATTACAGTTCTCCGATCAGGAACGAGGCCATTAGACACCGTGTCTCAGTCAGCAAACACGCCACCCACCCAAGCCCGAGGGTCAGGCAGATTCTCAGAGAGCTGGTGGGCCCAGGCTAGCAGGACCCTCATCCACGCAAAGGCTCTCCCTGACGCTGGAATCTCTCTCCTGGGGCCTGGGAGGTGGGCCCTCAAAGTCAGAGGCTCCCACTGCCCTGACTTCTCTGCTTCCTTTCCCTATGTTCCCTCTCACCCTCTCTCACTCCCCCTACATTTTGAGTGTAGAACTGAGTGTGGTGGCCTTGGAGGGGTGCGGCTCCCCCCATTTGAGGAAGAACTCATTTGTGTAAAAAGAGTCCACCAAACCGAGACACCCTTTGCCTTGATCAGAAAGCTGAAGGGTGATTGATTTTAAAAAATTTATCTCGAGCCCCTATTATGTTCCGCACGTGGCTATGGTCCTGGAGGCACTTCTTTAAGCGAAATAAGGATGATGGAACCTAATGTCATGGTGCTTGGTTCCCACAGGCAGGGAAGGAGAAGAAGGCCAATAACACAGCTCGCTGAGTCATAAGATTCAGGTAGCGAGCCAGGGCACCGGAACCCAGAAGGCTGTGGGGTGTGCGCCTGGTCCCTGCTTCAGCTGGGTGGTCAGGGGAGGCCTCTTTGAGGCCTTTAAGCTGAACCCTGAAAGAGGAGAGAAGGCAGCACACTTAAAGATCCGGGAGGAACACCCCAGGCAGAAGGAAGAGGAAGGGCATGTCCTTGACGACTGCCATCAAATAGTTTCCTCACAAGGCCTTTGCCTTCACCTGCAAATCCTCCACACTCACCCTGGGCCACATTGTGGGCAACAGTGGGCGAGAGCGTCTCCAGGTTCCCTCTTCTCTGACATTTTTCGTTCAGTGCATCTCCCCGGGCAAAGCCAGTGTCTAGATGCCGTGAAGGGTTTGGAGGAACAGAAGGGTCATGGCTCAAGATGCTCTGCCACAATGGTGCCCCCAAACTTCCTTTCTTCTCACCCTCTTCCTATTCAAGTCAAAGAGCAAGGGTCAAAGCAGGAGAAGACTCTGTTCATCCTCTTAAACCACCTCCTGCTCTTCATCTCCATCATCTCCCCGCCTCCCGAACGCTAGGATCTAGAGCAGAGAGAAGACCAAGAAGGATTAGAAACCACTTGTTTAAGGTGCCATCAGGGTTCTGCAGATCAGCCCGTGGATCACGCTGGCAGGACTCTGCAGTGTCTCATCCTCAGGTGAGCCACGGCTTCTCTCGGCTGCAGTGGCTTCTGCTCCCCAGGTCTCAGGCAGCTGCTGAGCTCGGCTGGGTTTTCCCCGATCTGCCCGCAGACCCGCCAGTTCCTCTGAGGTTTCACGGCTCCCTCTTCTAATCACATGTGCAGATGAGTCTTCTCCGTTCTAGGGAGAACTTCGGATTTTCAGGTGCAAGGTGGCCTCCTGGACTCCTGGCCTCATGAGACACCACAGCGCTGTGCCCTGGGCCAGGGTTCCTCAGCCTCAGCACCATGGCTGTGTGGGTCAGATCATTCTTTGCTGCAGGGGACTGTCCTGCACACTCTGGGGTGTTGAGCTGCATCCCCGATCGGCCTCTGCTCACTAGCTGCCAGCAGTACCCCTGCCCTTAGTTGTGAAAACCAAGAAAAATGGCTCCAGACATGTTACCAGGAGACCCCTGGTGGGCTTGGGCTGCCTGTCTCTGTGTCCAGTAATGAAGGCGGGGTTGAATCACATGGGCGTTTACCGAGAAGGCCAGCCAGACAAGAGATAGGGCGCTTCCAGCATTCACATCCTGCCTTCCAGCAGGTTATAGAGGGGACGGGGCTGGGGTGAGGCTGGGGATGGAGTGCAGCTACACGCAGCCCTGGGGGTCTGCAAACATCAGCTATTGTCCTCTGGTCACCAGGGGAGGAGATGATGTGGAGGAGATGATGTGGATGAGATGATGTTTTGACTCCCGGTGGGTTGGTCTGACTCTGCTTATCGGTTCTTGCTTGCTGGAGTCACAGCTGAGTCAGCTCCTCCCTTGCTTTGCACAGGCCTTGAAAAGGAAGCTTAGGAAAAACCTATGAGAAACTTAACCCCCCATTCACGTCAGTAAACGTGCTCTAAGATTTAAAATAAGATGATTATTTTCTAGCGTAGTTCAGGTGCTGTCTCTCAGGTTATAAGTCCCCCTGTCGGACATTGCCAAATGTCCCCAGGGGACAAAACCGTCTCTGTTGCACACTGTTGCCCATCTCACCCTGAGCAGAAGGCGTGTGACTGAAGGAAGAACACGTTCCTGCTTCTCGTATGAAAACAGGATTTGCGCTGACTCCACGATGCCCTTCAGGGTGTGAGGTCACCTGTGCTTAGCGAGAGGCTTCCTGGAGTGCTTCCATCTTCAGGGTCCCTTCAGCAGGATAGCATCATATCACAGAGGAGATTAAACACTGGAATTCAAAGCTTGTGCAAATTGAGAAATATTTTTTTAAATTTTGTTTTATTGCTTAAAGTATTACATAGAGTGTTAAATAACTCTCCATTTTCCCCCTTGACCCCCCGCTCCTTCCCTACCCCCCTGTGTCCTGTGTCCATTGATTATGCTTATATGCATGGATACAAGTCCTTCAGTTGATCTCTTAACTCCCCCCCAGCCCTCCCGAGCCTTCCAGCTGTAGTTTGACAGTCTGTTCAATGCTGTTCTGCCTCTGTATCTGTTTATGTTCATCAATTTATAATGGTCTTTATTATCCATAAATAAGTGAGATCATGTGGTATTTTTCTTTCATTGACTGGCTTATTTCACTTAGCATAATGCTCTCCAGTTCCATCCACGCTGCTGCAAATGGTAAGAATTCCTTCCTTTTTACAGCAGCATAGTATTCCATTGTGTAGATGTACCACAGTTTTCTAATCCATTCATCTGCTGATGGGTTGGGCTGTTTCCAAATCTTAGCTATGATAATTGTGCTGCTATGACCATAGGGGGATGCATATATCCTTTCTGATTGGTGTTTCTGGTTTCTTGGGATATATTCCCAGAAGTGGGATCACTGGGTCAAATTGAGAAATATTAAATGCTCAGCGTCGTAGCCCTACAAGACGCTACCAAGGACACTGCTCTTGGAGCCACTCCCCTCTGAATAATACAGACTCATCAGACCATAGTGAGCTCAACAGTTCTCCTTCGCAGGGCCCCGTGCCTCCCCGGTGAGCATCACGGAGTTGCCTGGTCATGGGAGCGTTCGGAATTCAGGAAACATCTCCCGCATGTAAGTGCCCTTATAAAGCACTCGGATCAAATGAGAGCATGACTTACCGCGAGGTGAACGATTCCAGGTACAGAATCACATCATTCTATTTGTTGCATTGGCAGCTGATCCTCATCAGGTCTTGTTTAAATTCTCTTACGCTATTGAGTGAGTAGCAGGGTCTTCTCTACCTTCCTCACCGCTGTACTCTCCGTGACAGGAACAGTGCTGGACACGTAGTGAGTAAAGGTGCTGTGGACGAACGAGTGAAGTTATTCCTCACACACACATCCCTGCAACTGAAGAGAAGACAAGTAGAGGGAAAGGGCAGGTGAGGCCTACAGGAGGGCTGCTGGGAGGGAGCAGGGAGGAGGCAAAGTCCACTGTCCTCCCTCCCTCCGTGTGCTGCTCCCAGCCACGTGGATGTCATAGCTGCAGCCCCGCAGCTCCCACCGTCCAGAGTTCGGAAGACATATTTTGACACCCGATGTGGCTGCTAAGACCTGTGTGGCCGTGGGTAAGTCAAATAACTGCTGTGACCCGTAGGTTCTTCCTCTGTCAGATGAGGACCTAACACCCACTGTGTCAGAAACACTGCCAAGTGTCAGTGCTGCCCGCCCCTCCCCCATTCCCAGTCAGGCCGGGCCATTTGACTAATTCTGGCCGCGGGGCTGTAGGAGAAGGAGAACCACTGCCCACCGAGACATCCCAAGGCCGGCGTGCTCCTCCTCAGCTCCTGCTTCCCTGACAGTGAGCACGTGGGCAGACTCCGCACAGATGTAACTGGACACAGCATGATGGCACACGGGCTGTCACAGCTGAGTGAGGCAGCTGTGAGCGCAGGCTGAGGGGACAGCGACTGCATAACCTAGAGAATCCGACCAGCCCGCAGCGTGAGGCGATGGGTCCCAGCACCATCTGGAAATAAAGCGAAATCCTCTAACAGGTGCAAGGCATAGGGTAAATGCCATCGTCATTTTCACTTGGGTCTTTATATCCAGTTTCCTACGTGGGTAGACAGCAGCCTCTTCCCGCCTGGCCAGCCCTGGCCCCACTGTCCTTCTCCCAAATGAAGGAAGGCCATAGGACGAGGTGAACCGGCGAGGTCACTCAGTGCGGGCAGGAGAGTGTTCTGCTTGGCTCGGCATTCTTTTTAAGGGCCCGTTGCAGAAGTCTTTGGAAACAGAAGGGGCACCTGGACAGCAGAGATGTGTGTGGATACACAGCGGGCGACAGCCACCTGCTCTGGAACCTACAAACTGCATGTCGGCAAGTGAGCAGCTGGCACAGGGGTGATGGGGGAGGAACACATGTTTGGCTGCAACAAAAGGCCCCAGACCTGGAGCACAACTTCTCCCGGGGACAGCTAGCGCAACCTCGTGTTCTGGGCCTCACCAGCAGGACTTTATTGTCATGGAGTGCTTTTATGGTGCTTGTGGTGCATGTGCAGCAGCCGTCATGTTTTCAGCAGCACGTGGCCAAGTGCATTAGGACTGGCATCTGGCACACACTGGACACTCAGCGCTCGCGCAGCACCTCTTACCAGGGTAAGTTTAGGTGAGATTTGCCTTTGAGCTGCAGCTTTTGCCTGCAGGATAGGGATGAATTCCCATGCCTGCCTGTGGGTTACAGAGAAGACTGAGTGAGATGCACAGGAAAGCAAGTATGGCAACGTCTGCCACCAGAGTACATGCTCAATGCATATTTATAATAATTGCCACAACCACTGTCATCACCACTATTATTCTCAGGACTCCATCTGTTGCGTCACTCTATCCCCATGATTACATGGACTGCTCTTGAAGTGCTAATGATTACATCTAAGAGGAAATTCTCCGCATTCTTCTTATTATTTCTAGCCTAAATTTGATTTAGCAAATTAACTATCTATCAGGCCCTGAATGGTATGTTTTCACTCAAGTTATTTCAATGTATTCTTATAAAACCTCTATATAATCATTAAAACCGTGTAGGTAGAAACACATATACTCGGGGGTGGGGGGCGGTAAGTAATTTGCCTAAGAGTAAACAGTTCATATATTTTCATTTTTGGGGAGTACAAACTAAGATCTGATTCTAAAGCCCTTACTTTGCCCATTTTTTTTCATTGCAATTTCAAATGACATAGGATAGCCACCTTGTGATCTGGGTCCCTCCTTCTCCCAGCTTATGTAATTTTGGCCAACGTAATCCTTTGCTTCTCTAAAATTAAATATTTAATAATATTCATAGTTAGATATTATTTTCCTGAGCTTTAATTAAAAATGCATTCACAGACATTATTTTATTTGAGTCTTTGCAATAAACTGTCTAGTCCAATAGAAGCCCATTTGTCCTCTTTTTCTAGAAAAGGAGATTAAGGCTCAGAGCAATCAGGTGGCCTGCCTGGGTCACAAGGGAACCCTGGGGCCGTGTGGACGCACCAGACAGGTCCCCCCTACCCAACCCACGACCCCTTCTCTTGTTCCCATAATCACAGAGGCCACCTGCAACCATGTGTTACTCATCGCAATGAGAGAAAAGGTTAACTTTTTGTTTCCAAGTGCATGGCAGGAAGGACAAAGCACTCGACATTTCTATGCCACCGAGCTCCTTTCCAACTATGTTTTTCCTTTGCTGTGAAGAAAATGCAAAAGGAAATACTCCATGCTAGAAAATAGCGCCCAAGGGTATACCAATGAGCCCTTTGCCTAAAAATAAACTCAATTTGGCAAGAGCCACCTGCTGTTTCTAATGAAGTGGCTGGGGAAACAGCTATTCACAGGCCTCAGGGACCTGTTCCCTTTCACTCTTCTTTCCCAACTCCCCACGCTCTCTCCACTTCCCAATCAACTTCACGGAGACGGAACAAACACCCGGTGAGGTGCGCATATTTTAAGTGTGGAGTTCTATGAGTTTGGCAAGTATGTAGACATATGTAACCAGCATCCCAAAAGAGGTATGGGATGTTTCTGCCACCACAGATAGCAGGCTGATGAGCCTTTGCAGTAAATCACTGATCTGATCTCTCTCGTTATAGACGAGCTTTGCCTAATCTTCAAGGAAATGAAGTCTGATGCCTTGGATCTGGCTTCTTTGCTCCGTGTGTCTTTGAGTTGCATCCGTATCATTGTGTGTATGTGTGGCCTGCTCGTTTACCTTGCCGGGGAGTATTCAACGAACAAATACCTCGCAGTTTTCAATGCATTCTGTTGCTGATGGTCACGTGTTCATTTCCAGTCTTTGGTTATTGTGACAAATGCTGCTATAAGGTACTGACATGCAAGTGTGTTTGTGAGCATATAATTTGATCTCTCTTTTGAATTGCTTGGACATGCAGGAAGTGAATGTTTAACTTTATAAGAAGCCTTCAAACTTTCTTCCCAAAGTGGTGTGGCTTGAGGCTTATAATAGCACCACGCCCTCCATCCGTCTCCTCCCAGCATGCTCTCGGGTACCCACCGGGCTGCTCTCTGTCCCTAGAGACCGGTTTGCACTCTGGAGCATTCTGTCTAAGTGAAACCATACAGCATGTGCTCTTTCATCTGGCCTTTTCACTCAGGGCAGTGCTTTGACAGTCGTCTGTGTTTCTACCTGTCTTGCTGTTGTGTTACTTGTTTGTGCTGAGGACTATAGCATTGTGTGTATGTACCACAACTTGGTTATTAATGAATCTGTTGGTGGACATTGGAGCTATTTCAAGTCTTCAGCTATCACAGATGCCGCTGCTATAAAGTTTCCTTCACTAGTAGTTGCATGGACATACGCTTTCATTTTTTCTTGAGTAAATAGCTAGGAGTGGAATAGCTGACCACATGGTAGAGGTACCACTAACTTTTAAAGAAACTGCCATGTTGTTTTTCAAAGGGGTCACAGGATTTTACAATCCTGCCAGCAATGTGAGAGGGCTAGGTGTTCCCTGCCTTTCCCAGTTTTTTATTTTAGGCATTTCAGCCGGTGTGTGATATTGTCTCATGATGGCTTTTAAAAAATTTTATTGATTTTTTTTACAGAGAGGAAGGGAGAGGAATAGAGAGTTAGAAACATCAATGAGAGAGGAACATCAATCAGCTGCCTCCTGTACACCTCCTACTGGGGATGTGCCTGCAACCAAGGTACATGCCCTTGACCAGAATCGAACCTGGGACGCTTTATTCCACAGGTCGACGCTCTATCCACCGAGCCAAACCAGTCAGGGCATGATGGCTTTAATTTGAATTTTCCCAATGGCTAATGTGTATCCTTTCATACGCTTATATTCCATCTATATATATCTCTTAGTGTGAAATGTCTGCTAAAACCCATCACCCTGCTTACTTTTTAAACTGGGGTATCTGCTTTCTTACTATTGAGTTGTCAGAATTCTTCATATTTTTTAGACAGAAACACTTTGGTGGCTATATGGTTTATAAATGTTTTCTACCAGTCTTTGAATTGCCTTTTCACATGTATAATAATATATTTTGAGAGACCAAACTGAAATTATGATGAATTCAAATTTACCAGTTTGATTTGAGTTTATGATTTGAGTTTTTGATGGCATTTATAAACAAAAATGCAAAAAGCTTCACCCCTTAAAAGTATTATAGTTTTAAAGTGTATGTATAAGTCTACGATCCATTTTGAGCTCATTTTTATGTGGCCTGGGATATGGGGTCAAGAGTCAGCTTTTTGCATATAGTGTTTCAGGACCATTCTTTGGAAAATATAATGTTTCACTGAATTGCTTTTGAAGCATTTTTTTAAATCAATTGATCACATATGTGTGGATCTACTTCTGTGCTCTGCTCTATCCCATTGATTTTCTCTGATTCAATGGTTTCATTACTCCTACCTTGTCTTTATTATTGTACTAGGGGCCCAGTGCACAAAAGTTTGTGCACTCGAGGGGGGGGGTTTCTTCAGCCCAGCTTGTGCCCTCTCACAGTCTGGGACCCCTCAGGGGATGTCCACCTGCTGGAGTGCCTGGCCAGCTTGGGTGAGGGGCTGATGGCTGTTTGCAGGCTGGCCAAGTCCAACAGTGGGGACCCTCACCCCATGGGGGTGTGGCCAGCCTGGGTGAGGGGCTGAGGGCAATCTTCAGGCTGCCCACAGCTCCAATTGACCCAACATCCCAGCGAGGCTGGCTGGAATCAGGTTTCTGGGGTTTATTTATCTTCTATAATTAAAACTTTGTTGCTTTGAGTGGAGGCCTAGGCAGTTTCCTCCATCACTGGTACAGCGGAAGCCTCCTGTTTGCTCTAGCTCCGTGCCTGCTGGCTGCCATCTCGGCTGGGTTAATTTGCATATAGCAACTCTGATTGGCTGCTGGGTGTGGCTTGGAGGGTGGGTGTGGTTTAGGTGTAACAGAGTGAGGGTCAATTTGCATATTACTCTTTTATTAGATGATTTAATTAATTATTTCTAAATTCAGAACTGTAAGTTCTTTAACTTCATTCAGTGGTTCTTGAAAATGTTCAGATTATTCTTGGTTGGTTTTTGTTGTTGTTTATTTTCATTTTTTACCAAAAATGACATAAATTTTGGATTTAACTTATTGATTTTTTTTTTTTTTTTTACAAAAAATACTTCTGGGAATTAGATTTGAGTTGCATTGACTCACAGCTTTGGGAGAATTGACCCCTTAACCATATTATATCTTCCATTCTATGAACATGGAATTTCTCTCCATTTACTTAAATCTACTTTGATTTCTTTCAGGACATAGGTATTGCACATATTTCATTAGGATTCCAATGATTTCATGTTTTTTCTTGTTATTATAAAAGGAAACATTAATTTTATTTTCCAATTGTTCATTTCTGGTAAATATAAATACTGTACAGTAGAATTTTCTGTTGACCTAGTGGTCCTATAATCTTGCTAAACTCATTTAATAGTTCTATTAACTTTTATGTAGCTTCTTAAGAGTTTCTATGTAGACAATCATGAAATTTTAGATACAGAAAAATATTTTCAACTGCATAATTTAATTTATTTTTCTTGCTTATTACACTGGCTAGGACTTCTTTATAATTTGGATACAAGTGGTATAATAAACAAACTGTTTCTGATATTAAAATGGAAAACATTTGTTTATTCACCATTAAATATAATGCCATTCGTTTATGTGTTTTGTTTTTGTAGACGCCCTTTATAAGGTTAAGAAAGTACCCTTCTATTTCTAACTTGCTGAAGGTTTTTATCATGGATGATTGTCAATTTTTTTCAAATATTTCTTGTTTCTTTCAACTGTTGTTATAATCATATGATTTTTTTGTTGTGTGTGTGTGTTTTTTTTTTAATCTGTTAATACATTGACTGGTTTGGGATGTTGAACCAACATTGTACTCTTTGGATAAACTGTACTTATTCATTGAATGGTTTATTTTATGTGTCCAATCAACTTGACTGGGCTACGGGATGCCCAAATTGGTGATAAAACATCATACCTGGGTGTGTCTGTGAGGGTGTTTCCAGAGGAGATTAGCATTTGAATTGGTAGATTAAGTAAGGAAAATCCACCTGCCCCAATGTTAGTGAGCACCGCACAATCCACTGAGAGTCTCAATAGAACCAGAGCAGTAGGAAGGAGGAATCTGCTGTCATGCTTATGCTGCAGGTCCACCTGCTCCTGCCCACGGACACTGGTGCTCCTGGTTCTCAGGCCTCTGGGTTTTTCTGGGGCTCCAGTTGCAGACAGCAGATCAGAGGACTTCTCATCCTTCATAACTGTTCAAGCCAATACCTCATAAAACCAGTCTATCTATCTATCTATCTATCTATCTATCTATCTATCTATGCATGTGTTTTTCCAGAGAATCTTGACCAATACAGGCATTACATATTTCTCTTTTCATGTAGTAGCTATGAGTTCATTTTGCTAATATGAGTTCAGGATTTTTGTGTCCATAGTCATGAAGAATATTGATTTGTGATTTTCTTTTGAAATGCAAGTTTTTAATTCTGGTGAGGTCACTTTTTTTCTATCATAGACCATGATTTTGTTGCCATATCTAAGAAACCTTTGTCTAAGCTCAAAGACTTGAAGATAGTCTCCTATGTTTTCTTCTGAATGTTATTTTTAACTCTTACATTTAAGTCTATAACTATGACTTTTTTTCTGGCTACTTTTTTTTCTTGTTATTCTTGGATTTCAGCAGTTTAATTATGACATCCTTAGGTGTGATTTTCTTTGCATTCATTCTGCCTAGCTTTGCTGGAGTTCTTGGATCTGTAAGTCGATGTTTTTAATAAATTTGAGAAATTTTCTGACATTATTTCTTCATCTGCATTTTTTGTATTATTCTCACTCTCTTCTTCTTCTGGAGCTCTAATTATGTGTGCTTAATGTATTGTTTCATAGTCCCTAGGACTTTGTTCATTTTCATCAACGCTTTTTCTTTTTACTTTTTTCAACATCTAACAGTTTTGGATTGAAAATTGTAAATGACTATAGATACTTGGGGTTCTATTTTATTCCTTTAAAGACAGGTGCTTTTTTATTGCTAGATAATTCAATTACTGTCCTACTGCCTTGAAACTTGTGTAGGCTTAGTTTTGCTTTGTTAGAGCAGATTTGTGGAATTCCCAAGGTTGCCCAGGCCCAAGGAACATGTAAGATCAAAGCCACCAGACTCTGTGTCCCCTACAGTCCTGTTAACACATCATTAGAGGGCTTGTTATGACAGGTGGAGAGAAGACCTCACTCTAGGATGGTACTACTCTAAGCTATGGCCTTTCTGATGTCTCTTTCTAAAGGGCTGGGGCAGGAGTAAGTAACAAGTTGCTAAATAAAGTCTTTATTCTGACCAGACTGGTATCTAACATCCCTTAATGTTTTGACCTCTTGTTTTCCTGTTTCACTTCCATTCCTTTAGTAGGTACAAGCCTCACACTGCCTCACCCTGCATATGTGCAGCCCAGCATTTAGCTAAGAACTTGTGGGGGCTTCTATAGGCTCCTGGGCACTCCCCTCTCCTAGCTCCCTGATTTATGTGCCACAGATTCCAGCTGTTCCAGTTGCCTCTGAGGCTGTCTCTGCTTCTTGGTGCAGCACCACTAAAGGGCTCTGCTTGGACTACAGTCCATCTGTTCGGTCGGGGACTTACCCTATGACTGAGAGTTGGGACAATTGGGGGCTTGTGGCACTCACCTCGTGAACTTTTCTTTTCAGGGATTGTAGCTGAAAATGTTGCCTCATTTACATTGTGCAGTTTCACAGTTGGTTGTATGGGTAAGTTTTCTACCAGTTATTCTGTCATAGCAAGAAGCAGAAATCCTCTCCATCATTTTTGACAACTAAAATAAAGAAGACAAATAGGTCAATGTCAGCTGACAATCCTAATTGATTGGTCATGGCTGATTGCATTGGAAAGAGGTTTGGGTCTGGGAGTGATTGGTATGTTCTTCCATAGGTGACAGTGGTTAAAGTGAAGATTCATACTACTTACCTGATAACAACCCTTTTCTTGAATTGTAGTCCCTCACTGGAAGGAAGATCATTTTGTTTAAATATGTTATAGGACAGTCAGTGCTTTTGGATAAAGAAAGATGCACTTAGCTTTGGCCCAAGCACTCCCATGGTCTGGGAGTCACATGAGACTTTAATTCTTTGCTTTCTCTGTTCCAGACTTCATGTGGACAGTTCTCATGGGTAAGACTGCTAGTGCTCACCTATGTCTGGTTCTGTTCTCCTTCTTTGGGACTCAGAAGGGCTATGATTTCTGCTCACAACAATCAAGCGAGACCCCATGACTAGGTCTCAGGAAGGAAGGGTAAGCAGAAGAATTTGGTGCCACTTACGAGTTGAAACATTAAGGAGCTGATGTACCACCCAGCTTCTTCTCAAGCCATGGTGGTCTAGGAAGCCACATGTTAGAGTGGTAGCATGACACAAGGGAGAAAGGCTGGGTCCCTGAGTCACTGGATGGACCAGAGTCCCCATCAATTAAACTGGCCCCTTTGAGAGTAAGA
Organism: Murina feae; assembly: GCA_004026665.1. Taxonomy (NCBI): domain Eukaryota; kingdom Metazoa; phylum Chordata; class Mammalia; order Chiroptera; family Vespertilionidae; genus Murina; species Murina feae. The sequence continues at coordinate 67,218 of PVJC01002037.1, read as the reverse complement.
CATAAACTGTTATTATGCTGAACTACGGAGATTTGAGAGCTTACCTGTAATAGTAGCTATGTAGTCATTATTTAGCATAATATACTCCATTCTTTCACAAATTCTGTCTTCTGTTCCACTGAAACATCAGCATTCATTCTTTCTCATCAACGTTGACTTAAAATTCTAAACCCTTAATTTAACATTTGACAATGGCTCACCTTCTCCCATTATCAATGAGCTTCATAGTTTTAACCTCAGTAACTTTAAACTGTTCATTATCATGGCTCTGCCACTTCTAGTCTTGTCCTCTTGTCCTCCATGATCAGGTAGTCGGTCCCTGTTCTTTCAGGGCTTTATTTTTAAGCTAAGGTCTTACTCAGCCTGATACCTAAAGAATGCCAAGGGCATGTTGAAGAAATGAACAATTGCTTAGAATGCTAGAGGCAAACCTCCTGAAGTGAATCCCTGAGTGCCCCAGCCTGTCTTCCTCAAAATTGGAGCTTATCAAATCTCACTACCTGAGGCAAATAAGGCGGATACATGCTCATATCCGCATGGCCAAGGATATCTTCATGTTTGCCAATAATCTTCATTGAGCTAAATTGTTACTGTCTAATTTAGATTTTCCCAATAAAATTTCTCTAGTTTTGGCAAACAGAATCACCAAGAACACATCGGTCCAATTCGTCAGCTCCACCACTGTCACCCCATCAGCTGCAGCATCACCACCATCGACACAAGCACGACCGTCATTAAATTAAAACCAGTCCCACACTTTTACAACTAATATAAATGCTTCATCCGTACAATAATCCCTTCTGTGGCTGTGTCCACCCTCATCTCTGTAACAATCATCTTTAAAATCAATAATTGTTATTGCATCCTTTGCACAGGGAATTATCACCAACACCATCATTATCACTATTACCTTTATCAGTTAGTGCATTCTTTAAGCAAGCCTTTATTTCCTATCTGACTTGACCAGGAACCAGCCTAGATCTTTAAGGGACAGAGAACAAGTTAGAAAGTGCCTCTGTGGACCTGTGAAGACAGATATTATAACAAACATTTACAGAAAGCACGATTAATGTTGTAATACGGGAGCTATGGGGCTGCGACAAGACACAAAGGACAGTTTTTCCTCAATGAGTCTGAGACCATCTCTGGGAAGACATTATTGTAAACCGAACCTTAAATGGCCTGTGAGGTTAGCTAGATAAAGATGGGACGGAGACAGGTGATTTCGAGCAGAAGAAATAGTAATTCACAAAGGAAACCAAAGTCAACGGCCAATGTTTGATGTTTTAGCCTCATTAGTAATAAGGATTTAATTAAAAGGAAATACCATAGTCAACTATTAAGTTGGCAAAGATTATTTAAATATGAATGTCCATTATGCTTAGAATGCCATGGCTGTGTACTACCGGGCATGAAAAACTGGTATACCATTATGTAGAAATAAATCGAGAACTTTCAAAAACATTGCAATTTTTGAAATTATCTTCCAGAAATTTAGCCTAATTAAAGAAAAAGACACACAGACAGGGGAAAGGTAAAAAAAAAAAAAATGCAATGCAGCCATATGATGAATGATGTACACACACTAATATTACACTTTGTGGACTAGGTGTTGACATAGGAAATGGCAAACGATGCTATGTAAAATGACAGAAAGTAGAGCATGAGTCAGTGTAGGGTATCCATCAGGATAGGCTGACAGGTAGATCCTCAGGTCTCAACTGCAGGGAAGATTTACTTCTCGCTCTTACCCCAATCAGGTGCAGGCCACACGGCTCTCCTCTATGTCTCTTCTTCAAGCCACAGGGACCAGGATGCTTCCACCATAAGACAAACGAGGTGGAGATCAAATGTGGCGAACTGTGCAAGGAGTTTTGATGCCAGGAATGGAAATGGTGAACAGCACTGTCACCCCAAGCTTTTGATGAGTCCCGCATTCGTGTCCCGATTAACTTGAACGCAGGTGGAGACACATAGAGGAACATAAGGCTATTGGGTGAGAATTAACAGTCTCTTACACATTAGGATCCCCGTTTTTGGAAAATCAGTCTGCATATCTATTTATCATCAATTCGACCACCACCTGTTCACCCATCCACACCTCCGCTCCCTCACTCATTTATCAAGTGGTTTTTAAGGAAAGATTGGAAGAAATGAATGGATGTGCTTTCAGTAATTATATAGACATAATGGTTGATTTTTCCTTATTCTGTTCTGAATTTTTAAAATTTATTACATTGTGGGTGTGCTTATATAATCAGAAAAAGAGATGTTCCATTCAATTTTAAAAAGAGCCAGCCAACACACTTCAGTAATCTGCTTGATTGAGGGGGAGGCTCATTTGAGTGAGCAGCACCCTGAGTGATAGACGGTTTGCAAAGAAATGCAGCTCTATTGCTTCTAACTAGCACCTTGGACCTGCTTTAATGAATAGGTACGAATGATTTATAATTAGCCTAGTAATTGTTTGAATCTAATTGACTTCTTCTGACGTGGCTTAAGAACTTTCCTATGTGCTTCTGAACGTCAACTCAACTCCTCTTCTAGTGTCACAGATCTGTGAGCAGGTAGAATCCAAATTCATCAGCTTTAACTGGGAACAAATACAAATAAATGTTCACATTAATGGAAAAGAAATAGTGTGATGGAGGGAGAAGCAGATCCTTGGTAGTGTCTGCTATAAGATCAAGCTGGGAGTAATATAGTTTCCATCGTACAGGAACTCACACAAGTGTTTTTTTCAAGCCATAGATGGAAAGTGGTTGGACACTCCCCTTGGCCCTAAGGAAGATTCAAAGACCTCTTTATATATGAAATGGATTTCAGAGAGGAAGGGAGAGGAAGGGAGAGAAACATCAATGATAAGAAAGAATCAGTGATCGGTTGCCTCCTGCAGGCCCCCTACTGGGGATCAAGCCCAAAACCTGGGCATGTGCCCATGACCTGAATCGAACCTAGACCCTTCAGTCTGTAGGCCAACGCTCGATCCACTGAGCCAAATCAGCTAGGGCAAGACCTCTTTTTTTTTAACGAACACTTTTTATTTCTTTTTAGTTAATCCTCACCCAAGGATATTTTCCCATTGATTTTAGAGACAATGGGGAGAGACAGAGAAATATTGATGTGAGAGAGACACATCAACTGGTTGCCTTCTGCACATGCCTGGACCAGGGCTGGGGATAAGCTTGCAACCAAGGTATGTGCCCTTGACCAGAATCAAACCGAGAACCCTTCAGTCCTCAGGCCAACACTGTATACACTGAGCCAAGCTGGCTAGGGCGCAAAGACCCCTTGTTTGCATTTTACCAGTTCAGGAACACTTCCTGGAGGAACGTCTAAATGCGAAACGATCTCTCCCATTCATCCCAGAGCTTCATCTGCTTCCTCTCTCAGTCTTGTTCTGCAGCCTCTGCAGTCTCTGTAGTCAACATGCTTCTTGCCACTGCAGGGCCTTTGCACATGCTTTCCACAGTGCTCTCAATGAGTTTATTTCCTTCTTTCCTCTACTTAACCCTTACTAATACTGCGGAACTTACTAATCCCTGCAGAATTCCTTGCTTAGGCCAAATCCCCCTATTGCACACCATATACCTCTATTTCAAGTACTCATCACAGGACTAACTTCACAATTTGCTGTGGGGCATTTTTACTTATACCCATTTCCCCAATTTACATGCAAGTTGCATGAGAATATAACAACTTATCATTTTGTTCATCTTTACTTTTCCAGCGTTACACTCCGGCCTGGGCGCAGAGTGGGCATGCAGTGACCATGTGATGGACTCATGGGTCAGTGACAGTCAGTGAGGAAACTGAGGCACAGGGAGGTTACGTAACTTGCCCAAGGCCTTGAAAAAAAAAGAGCACTTGGCATCCTAAAGAGACTTGTATCATGAAAACAGAAGAGAAAATAATAAATGGCAGTTCATATCTAATATAATAAAAGAGAAACATGCAAATTGACCATTACCACCAGCCAATCAGAGTGGCTGTATGCAAATCAACCCAGCCAAGATGGAGGCCAACAGCCATGGAGCTAGAGCAAACCAAAGGCTTCTGTTGCAACTGCCTGCCTAGGCTGACTGAGCCTCTGCTCACGGCCACGCCCACCAGCCAATCAGAGCGGCTGTATGCAAATTAACCCAGCCAAGATGGAGGCTGGCAGGGTGGCCCTGCACTGGGAGCCTCCACAGCCGGCATAGCTGTGCCAGGTGTGTCAGCTCAATGGGAGGGGGGTCTGGCCTGGGGCCTCCTCAGGGCGTCCAGGAGCAGCTGTCCTGGGTCTGCTGCCTAGCTCCGCCCCCCGGGAGCCTCTGAGGAGTATCCAGGAGCGCCTGTCCCGGGTCCACTGTCTGGCTCCGCCCCCTGGGGGCCTCCCCGGGGCATGCGGGAGCGCGGGGGCCTCTGCAGGGTATGTAGGAGCAGTCATCCTGGGTCTGCAGCCTGGCTCTGCCCTGGGGGCCTCCTCGGGGGCATGCGGGACCACCCATCTAGGATCCGCTACCTTCATCCGCCCCCCAGGGGCCTCCACAGGGCGTGCGGGAGTGTCTGCTGCAGTGCAGAGAATCCGAAGCCAGTTCGCTGCCCGGCTCCACCCCGGGTGTGTTTGCTCAGCAGCAGGGCCCCACCGAGGGATCCTGCACCAGCGTCCGCCCCTGGCTTGCCACCCAGCTCTGTGCCAGGTGTGTCCCCTTAGCGGTGGGGGCCCACCAGGCATTTGCGATCGTGGGCCCTCCAGTGGGAAACGTCCAGGCCTGCACTCACCAACCCTCCCACCCCCCAGTGCACGAACCCTGAAGGGGCTGTGGACAGCCTGAAAATGGCTCTCAGCCCCTCACCCAGGCTGGCCAGGCATGCCAAGCAGGTGGACATCCCCCCCGAGGTGTCCCAGACTGCAAGAGGGCACAGGCCGGGCTGAGGGACCCCCACCCCCCGAGTGCACAAATTTTTGTGCACTGGGCCCCTAGTTAATAAATAATGCTGGAGGTGCCTAATAAAGACACTGCCACTTACCACCTCAGGACGGTGCCAAGGATTCATTTACACGCAGTCCCCCAGAACCTCCGCGGTTGCTTTCATCACCCATGTTTTACTCTTGACGGTTAGGGACATTGAGTAACTTTGAGGGGAGCGGGGCTGATACAGGTTTTTTAAAGTAAACAATCTTTCAAATTCCTTGGGAATAATGTGATGAACAGCCATGAGGTTAGCCCGCACTCCCCGGCAGAGGGCAAGTTCCCAGGTTTAACTCCTGTGCCAACTTGAGCCTCAAAACTGGAGCAAGTGTAACTGAGAGACACAGAGATAAGTGGGGGCGGGATGATGACTCAGAGAGCGCGGAGAACAGAGACAGTTCTGGGCTGGTGGAGCCTCGGGACACTGTGGGGCATTTGACACTTGAGCTGGTCCATCTGTGAACTTGTGGAGATGTGCAGTGACAGGCACTGCCCACAGGGGCAGCGTGAACAAAGGTCTGGCAGGCAGAGCAGGGCAAGGGGCGGGGCAGCAGGAACAGTGGGAGGCACTGTCAGGGGGCACACACCTGGTTTCCCTGCTCAGGGCTTACCCTGGGGAAGCCTCAGTGGCCACTCAGAGGCCCAGGTGACGCAGCGGTTAGAGCTCGGGCATGGCTGTGGTGTGCGTTCCCATGTGCCTTGATCGCATGAGGCAAGGTCCTCAGACACGTGTCCCGGAGACTATATAGGGGGCTCACTTTGAACTTATTTTTGGACTAGACACTCACAATCTCAATTCTCTCTCAGTCTCTATCTCTCTCCTCCCCCTTCTATCTCTGTATCTCTCTCTCTCTCTCTCTCTCTCTCTCTCTCTCTCTCTCTCTCTCTCTCTCTCTCGGAGCAGGGAGCCATTTGGATATTTATGACATCATTCGAGGGCCATACAGAATTATCAACTTAGAAATGCGCCTGCTACATGCAGTCACACATTTAATTAACTCACCCCTAATGCCTTGAGGGAAGACCGATGAGGTTGAGGGCTTTATACGTTCCCCATCCCTGCTCCATCTCTATCTGAGGAGGAACGGCTACGTGATCATGGAGGCTGAGGAGTCCCACGACCTGCCATCTATAGGTTGGGGACACAGCAAAGCCAGCGGTCTATTGCAGTCTGAGCCCCAGGCCTGAGAGCAGGGGCAGCCTCAGGGAACCGAGAGCAGGGCAGGCTGAAGCACTGGGCAGAGAGAATGTGCCTTTTGTTGGCCTCTTTGTTCTCTCCAGGCCCTGGGTCATGGGGTGATGCCACCCCTGCTGGGGAGGGAGCTGGCGAATCTCTCCTGGAAATAACCTCACACATGAGCCCAGAAATCACATCCAACCTCGCGTGTGGGTATCCCTCCACCCAGTCACGTTGATGCATAAAGTTAAACGTTTCACGTCTCGATGGTGCAGCTGCTGCGGGGATGAGCTGGGCTGCTGGCTGCATGCACTGTCTTTGACGGAGTGAACCCCATGCTTTTCTCTCCACTCTCACAATGCACCTGCCACTGACCGCGGGGGCCAACCACTGCTCGCAGGTGAGACCCTTGCCTCACGCCTGCAGACTGGACACTTGAAAGAGTTTTTTCAGGGGAGATCCAAAGCCACAGGGGTTCCAAGCGGCAAACTCATCGCGAAGCATGTGGCCTTGTCATCAGACAGCCCTAGGTTCAAACCCGGAGCCTGTGCTTTGAACCGTAGTAGTTGGGGGTATTTGGGGAACCATCTCAACCTCTTTGAACCTTAAACTTTTCATCTGTGATGTGGCCATAATGTCTCCTCTCAGACGATGGTGTGGGGTCACCAAGAGGAGGAAACACCTTGGCTCAGTGCCCAGGAGTCAGGGTCGGTCTGCTGCTGCTTGGGCTGGTGTTACCGTTCAGGTCTAGGTAACCAGGCCGAGAATCAGATACTGAGGTCAGAGCGAAAGGGAGCTCAGATTTCATAACAGATACTGACATTAGGGTGCGGATCTAAATTACCGAGGAATTCCATTGCTTAGTGTCAGATCTTGAGAATCACCCACGTTTGCACATGAAAGCACATAAAAGAATGTTCATCACAACATAGTTTTTAACTTAAAATAAAGAACCAGTCTCTATGTGCGTTGATGGGAAATTGGCTAAGTAAGCTGTGATATGGTTACACCATGGAAAAGAAGCTATGGTTTAAAGAAATAAACCAAATAGATCTATGAAATATCATTATGTGGATGCTGCGGAGACTTACAGCTGGGTAAAAGCAAGCAAATTACAAAATGACACGTGCAGTGTGACGCTGGTCATGTCGAGCACACACATGTGGTACGCGTGCATATGCGTGTCACAGGCTGCTTACTGGTCATCCCCCGGGGATAAGAGGGAGAGAGGCTGAGTGTGTGCTTCAGACTCTTGGTCAAAAGGAACTTTAGAATTTTCCCGACTCTTTTCCTTTGTTACAGGAGAAGATATTTACACAGGATTTGTCCACTAAATTTTAATTTTAGAAAACAGCTAGACCAGGTTTGTTTCAAGAGCGATTTGCGAAGAACAAGGGAGCCCCTGGCAGGGCTGAGGCCTGGAGTCCCTGGCTGCGAGGAGGGTGGGGAGGAGCACAGTGGGCCAGCCATCTGTTGGCCAGCGAGGGAGGTAGAGCATGAAAGGGAAGCAGAGGCAGAAGAAGGCCATGTGCACCTGCTGGAGGAGTCGAGCCAGCGCCTGATGGTTATTCTGCCACGTGATGCAAAGTCTCATTATTTCTAATGCTGCACACAAGGCTTTCAAGGTCCTATTTTTTCACTATTATTTGTTTCCAGTTTGATCGAGATGTCATTGACAAACATCCCTGTGTGAGTTTAAGCATAGTGATTTGACCTCCTACAATGTACTGAGGGGCGTGTTAGAGGTCCGAGAGGTCTGTCAGCAGGTGACCCAGTCTTCTTGGCAGCTTACTGGAATGGGGGCGCCACCTGACCACCTGGCTGAGGAATCTATGGTCAGCAACAGTGGCCCAGGGTTCTGTGAACCAACAGACAATCGTAGACAGTTTAAAATTCAACATTCAGCGAGTGGCCAGTTTATAGAACCACCTGAAGCAGAAGCAAATAGGGGGTAGACAGGAAAAGCCATGGATGCCGTGAATGGGGAAATGCCCCAGGTAAGCAGACACTGAGAAGGCAAAACCAGGACAGAGCTGGAGACACTATTGCTCTGTGACCCAATCGTGTGACCCTGGGGCAGAGACCAGGGGAGGCTGCTGCTCAGGTCTATGCTTACAGCCAAGATTTTGCTGCTGATAGGTTGACCAGATGCCCTGGAAACCACAGCGACGCCATATCCCCAACCTCCTAGCTGCTGCCCAGTCACCATAGAGGTCCTTATTTCTCAAGTGTTCTTACAGAGAAATAAAGAACTGCTCAAGTTCTGGCTTTAAAACCAGACTGGCTGGATTTTTAATCATGACTCTACTAATAATTCAATTATGTAGGTCATGTTTCAATAATTTTAAAAATCCACACTTTTTAAGGCTCATGCAAGTTTGTCTCCTGCATCTTTCATGAATTCATGGGGCATCAGTGAGAGGCCCTGTTCTTTGTCACGTGTGTCACCTCCACCAGGCTGACGAGGCTGCCACCTTCCCAGGGAAAAGGGTCCTTAAGAGCTTTCACCCTAGAGTGCCATGTCACATCGTCACAGTTTATTGGCCAAGCAAGTTACCAGGCTCACAACCTACAGGGGACGGGGAAGTCCAATACAGTGGAAACCCAGATGAATACCATAACCATCATTAGCTGTGCGACCGCAGCAACTTTGCCAACTTCCCTGTACCTCAGATTTCTCATCTTCAGAATGGTGGTAATTAGAGTGGCTAACAAGCTGCTTGAGAAACAAATGCAAACCACAAGTACATAGCACAGTGTATCATGCATAACACATTCTCTGTAAGTATTGGCCCTGTCATAGCTAGGAATTAACCAATTCCTATTACCTACAGTGACTTTGTTCAACCTTCCTCCTCGCCTAAACCAATAAACGGGGCACCTCTCCCCAGAACCTGTGTAGCTGAGTTCTCTCTGCCATCTGTCTACAGGATGTCAGAAAGCTATGCCCAGGAATCTATGGCATTGAAATCAGCCTCAGGTTAGTGAATCCAGAAATGCAGCTACATTTTCCGATGGGTCCTTTTCTGAGCCAAGGAGAGAGAAGCCTGTAACTGGGGTGGGGGGGGGGGGGGGGGGGGGGGGGGGGGGGGGGGGGGGGGGGGGGGGGGGGGGCTAGACACTGCAGAGCGAATGTGCAGCAGGAGAAACGGGTCCAGGAGCCTCTCCCAAGCTCCTTCGGTGCCAGGGACAGGACCAGGGATGCTCACACGTGGCAACAGAAGGATGAGCAGGAGGCAGACAAGCAGATGCGAGTTATTTTTAAAAAGAGGCAGAAAAAAAAGGTGTAGGAAGAAGAAGCTGCAGACAAGGGAGCTCTGGAACTGCAGGTTGGGCGATGGCTTGGGCGTCGTATGGAGGAAAAGTTCTATCTGGGCTGACAACCTGGACCATTATCCAGGGATTAAAGAACTTCTCTGAAGTCATAGAAAAGCTGGTATCAGAGATACCTCCCATTTCCAAAGCCCTAAGCTCCAAGGAGAGAATCTTCATTTAACCCAGAGGAGTTCCCAAGGGATGGAAAACTAACTTTGAACTGTTGAAACAGAAAGGAAGCTGGTGGCCACAGAATCACACCGTCCAGGCAGAGCTGCCTGATGCTGAGCAGTTACCACCAGTGTTGTTGATTTCTCTAAGTTTTGTTCCTCAGTGTTGGTTTCACTCTCAAGCAAGTTCTTCCTTCCTGGTGCCAGATGGCAGCTAATCGTACCCCATCTTCCTGTCATTCTTATTAATGAGGGCGCCTCTCTCTCTCTCCCAGTCACCCCTGCAAGAGTTCTAGGATTTTCTCTGACTGGTGAGTGAGCACATTCCAGAACTGGTCACTGTGGCAAAGGGGACAGATTTTCTGATTGGCCAGGAGAGGGTCACATGATTAACCCCAGACTACAGATGGAATCAGCTCCACTGGGACTATATGAACTGAGTAGGAAAAAAAAGAGTAAATAACAAGGAAATAGGATGGTGCCTAAAGATGGAGGAAAACAGGGGGGCAGGCGAACAAAAAATGTGCTCAGCACCATCGCCGTCCTTGTATAGACCCCCCTGTCACCACCACAAGTGGCTTCTCAGTGTAGCTCATCTCCAGCCTGGCGGAGTGCCAAGGTCTCTGTCGTCTGGAAGCCACAATCTCTCTCATTCCTACCAGAGACCATTGGCTTCCCTGACCAGCTCTTTGGTTTTCTTGAGGAGCCCAAACCTTTCTTTGATTCCTCAGACAGTGGCTCCGAGCTCGAGAGCACACTTACTTGCTGGTCGCTCCGTGTGCCCAGATTTGTACATCTTTCCCTAAGACTCATGTCTTGCTCTGTATTAGAGAGAGAACTCAGAATCAAGATACCGAGCCCACATGGCATTGCCTGCCACCACTTTGAAGTGAAACTTAAGAGGCAAAACCCAATCGTATTTGGAGAAGAGACTTAGAAATGTCCCACAGAGAATGGGGACTCAGCTTTTCCAGTTGTCCCATAAAAGCATCATTATTATTTTACGGGACATTCCTTCTCATCTGGCAAGCCTGCTAGTTCTCCAAGGCCCATTGCAAAGATTATGTGTTCTCTGAGCCATCGCCAACTCCCCTCAAAGCGATTACTGTTTCCGTTCACCTTGCTCCCCACAGTGCATGGATCATATTCATTATAGCGTTGAGTTCTTTGAGGTTAATCTTTCTTATTCATTCTGGTATCATCAGTGCCTGGGTGGTAGGCAAGTACTTAATAAAAGTATGATGGATGAATGAATGTAAATGATGGCTTATGCAGACTGAGCTGGAAGAAACATTAAGAATTTATAAAATCCAAACCATTGATTATACAGATGAAGAAATGATCAGCCAGTGAAGGCAAGCAGCTCACACAAATACACACAGAAAACCCCCAGCTATGTGGAAACGGAAGGTCCTAATTCTCAACCCAGAGTTTCTTGTGTTACAGTTCTGTCCTGCAGGGGGCACTCAGTCTCAACGTTTTGCATACATTATTTCTTCCACTCCTGGTAAGGCTAATTAGCTCTACTTTAATGATAAGGAAGCAGAGGGTCACAAAGGATTGCTAACGTGTTTTCCCAGCTCTCTGAATGCTTCAGGAGCGGCTTGTCCAGTCTGTCTGAGCTTCCTCCTGTCCGGTCAACCAGCCAGGAAAGCACCCAGAACCCAGCCTTCCTAGTAGACAGGCATTCTTTCCTGTCTCACTCCTTCTCTCTGGCACACTTCCCAGTAACTGAAATAGACATGTTTCAGTAAAAATGATGCCTTTAGCCTGGAATCCTACTTCGGCTGCCAGGCAGAGCAGGACGGCTTTGGAGGTGGACACAACTGTCTCTAAGGTAGTGGCAGAAGCGGGCTGAGCACAGTTTCCTCCGGCTCCCGACCCGGGGCCTGTGAGACAGAGAGGGGACTGGCTCCAAAAACCGATGGCTTCATGCTGAAATGTTCCATGAAGTTACTTTATTTCGTTCCCTGGAAACCCAGTAACTGAGGCAGGTTATATCCATCCTTGATCATAATAATAACATCTTATGTATTACCTGCCATATGTGCGTTATAAATAATCTCAGATGATCTTCTTGACAGTTTAATAAAGGATGTGCTATAATTATTCCCACTTTATCCATGAGGAAAAAAGAGTCATACTATGTTAAGTAACTTACCTAAAGTCACCCACTTAGAAAGGGGCAGGGCCCAGTGTGGAGCCGAGGCAGGGTGCCTCCAGAGCCACTGAATGAAGGTGTCTCATGATGAAATTAGGATGTTTTAATTCATACCCTGTTTTGAGATCTCTCTACCTGTACAACTTTGTGCTAAGTTGTGTGTTTATCAAATAAACTTATGTCCACAGGAATATATCACAAAATATAATTTTTTACAGAAAGCTTTGAAATGAAGACCTGATTTCATATCTAATCTCCTCAATTTACTAATTTTCTGCCCATAGACAAATTAAGCTCTGAATCTCAGACTTGAACTAGATGTGAAAAAGTTTTGTCTATTAAAGAGGACTAAAAATTGCTGCTTCTTAAGGATGGTGGTGAGTACGGAATGAAAAACCACATGAAAACATCTGGCATAGTGACTTTTTGTGTAGTCGACACGCTGGAATGCAATTTTTTGTTCTTCCCCTTTTGCCAATTTATTGCCTGTCACTTTCTTTAATTATTCAGCCTGAACCTCACTATGGAAAACTTTAATCCAACCTCTAAGCTGTCAGATGCAGACTGGAAGCTCAAACCCAAATGGGAGGAAAGGTGCTTAGAGGATGAGAACATTTTGAAAGTCCTGATGATCTCAGAGAGATGAGGAATTTCAGATTTTGAAGGGCACAACTATGAATGAAATGCATCATAAATCAAGAGCTGCTTAAGACAGCAACAGTGTGTACACGAGAGCTGGAGACTCACAATTTATCTAGCGTCTGTTGCTCTTAGCACTTCAGAGACTGTATTAAAAGCAGAAGTAGAGGATTCTGGCCCTGGTCATCATATGCAATGGCTAACAGAGCTGAGCTGCACTTTCCCTCCTTAACAGTAGGTGTCAGTGTCAACCACAATGTACAACAACATGAAAACACACAGTGTGCCAAGTTGTTGGTTTTGGAAAAGAAATTAATTATAATTTTGCATAAGTCAATTGAGCATTATTTGAATGTGGCAACCCCATACTGCTCTCCTGAATGTAACAGGATCACGGGGAGCAGGTCTAGTCTTCCCATGACTCCTCAGAAATGGTTATTCTGATTGTGGGGTGGAAAAATCCAAATTCCTAAATTTTACAAGATACAAGATTTAGTCATAGATCTGTTAGTAGCTGCCCAGGAGACTAGTGGAAAGGGACAGGAAAAGTGAAGGAGAGAATTAAGGAACTTTCAAGTGACCTGGACAATGTTAGTACTTATTAGAATTTTAAGCCAAAATTCCTGGGGGTAAAAGTGTGAATATCACATGGAAAAATTACACACACACACACACACACACACAAGATAACGAAAGGATTATTTTATTTCTATAAAATATGTGCATATGATAAGGACATTTAGTATGGTGGTTGGGTGTGATGGCTCTGGCTAAAGTGTTGGGGGTTCAAACATCAAAGTCATCATATGTCAATTGAGAGAACATCGATTGATCTCTTGTGCCTCGCTTTCTTCATCTATAAAATGTAGTTCTAATAGCACCTACTTTCCAGATTTGTGAGGGTGAAATCATCCATGTTAAGTGCTAAACTAATGGCCAAACATATAGCAAGTGCTGGCTATTATGTTTGCAAATAAATAAATGTCTGTTTTTGCAGGGGAAGGCTGGGAGGCCATGAATGTGGTGACGAGAGTCATCAGAATTTTTCTTTTTGTTTTCTCATTAGCTTTTGTGTTATCTAATATTCTCCAGAAAATACTATCTTATCATATAACTAGAGGCCCAGTGCACAGAATTCATGTACTGGGGTGGTGACCCTCAGCCCAGCCTTGCACCCTCACCAATCTGGGACTCCTCGGGGAAGGTCTGACTGCTGGTTTAGGTCTGATACCTTCAGGACTGCTGGCTCCTAACCACTCAGCTGCCCGCTTGTCTGATTGCCCCTAACTGCTTCTGCCTGCCAGCCTGATCATCCCCTAACCACACCCCTGCCAGCCTGATCACCTCCTAACTACTCCCCTGTTGGCCTGATTGATACCTACCTATTCCCCCACCAGCCCGATCACCCCCAACTGCCCTCCCTACAGGTTTGGTCACCCCCAACTGCCCTGCCCTGCTGGCCATCTTGTGACAACATGGGATGGCCATCTTGTGACAATGTGGGGGAGATCATCTTGTGACAGCATGGGGTGGCAATCTTGTGATGACATGGGGGTGACTATCTTGTGATTCAAGGGCGTGAGGGTCAATTTGCATATTACCTCTTTATTATATAGAATTATTTAAGGCTAAATAAATAATTAGTCAAAACAGGTATTTTTTTGAAAATGGTGGCAAAAATTTAAAGAGCTGACTTCCAAAAAGTGTAATTTATTTCCATCTAGACCAGAGTAAGTTCTCCAGAGCTGAGGCCTTGGATGTGTCTGAGATCTGGCTCTGGGACATGAGGTCTCTCTTCTCTCTCCTGCAGAATTGTGCAGAAACCAACTACTTAACCCAACAAAGGGCCCTAAAAATGGGGATTAAAATAAGTGTTAGAGAGTTAGACAGAGAAAGGCAGACTGTAATAACACTAACAACCAATAAAATAAAAGTTATAGACAACAGGCCAAAAGAGACATAAAATAAATTCATAAAAATTGATAGAAAAGCAGAAAGATATAAAAGAAAACAAAGAACAGATGGAGTAACTAGAAAAACTAGTTGTTATGGATTACAAACTAAAGTTTATTTGTGATGTTGAAAGGAAAGACTGAACCCAACTCTGATGTTGAATTTACTGCTAGCTTTGGTTGTTTAAATGGACAAGGAGGCCCACTGAGGCTGGGGCCTGGAATTGATGAGGGAGTAAGAGGAGCAGGTGGGGGAAGATGGAAGCCAGGAACCCACTTCCCACCGTCCTATTCCTGCTCCACCCCACACCCACATACATGGGTGTGCACAAACTCACTTCCCACCCCTCTGTTCTCTTTTCCCAAGTCCCATTCCTCTCTCTCTCTCTCTCTCTCTCTCTCTCTCTCTCCTCATTCTCTGTCTTTTCTCCCCATCATTCTTGTTTCTCTCTCCTTCTCTCTCTCTTCCTCCCTTCCCTGCCCTTGAGGTTTACTCCTCGCCCCCACTAGCCAGCACGTCCCTCTATAGACCTCCCACTGGCATGCACGTGCATGTCTGTACCCTGCCACATGCACTCTATCTTTTATACCCTATTTTTATTGCCCTTTTACTGTATAGATGAGCTTAAATACACGGTTATGTATACCATATATATATATATATATATATATATATATATATATATATATATATATCTTATCTAATAAAAGCATAATATTGAAATTAACCATTTCTCCGGGACGCCTAAGCCATGCCCACCAGCCAATAAGAGTGGCTGTATGCAAATTAACCCAGCCAAGATGGAGGCCGGCAGCCAAGGAGCAAACAGCAGCAGGTGAGTCGCTGGCAGAGGGGCGGAGTGGGTGTGGGGGGGGGTCAGAAGCGGCACTGGGACAGGCCTGGAGGGGGCTGGAAATCCCAGTGGCTCTGATCTCGCCTCTGTGCTGGGGCCACTGAGACCTCAGCAGCCCGGAACAGGCCTGGAGGGCGCCCAGCACCTCAGCGGCCCTGAGCCCGCCTCAGTGCTGAGGCCGCCTAGAGGGTGCCTGGCACCCCAGTGGCTCTGAGCCTGCCTGGTTGCTGTGGCCACTGGGGACCAGAGCAGCGCCGGACATGCCTGGAGGGCACATGCTACCCCAGTGGCTCTGAGCCTGCCTGGTTGCTGTGGCCACTGGGGACCAGAGCAGCGCCGGACATGCCTGGAGGGCGCCCGGTACCCCAGTGGCTCTGAGCCCCCCTCGGCACTGGGGCCAGCAGGCCAGTGAGCAATTAGGAGCCAGTAGCACTGAGGGTTCCCTGAGTGGAGAGGGTGTAGACCAGTCTGAGGGACCCCCCCCCCCACAAGTGTAGAAATTTTTGTGCACCGGGCCCCTAATATGCAAATAGAGGGAACGCAGAACAACTGAATAACCAAACAACCAAACAACTGGTTTCTAGGACATGTGCTGACCAACAGAGGGCACATGTGGGACATGACAGGCATCGGCCATGGTGGGATGGTGAAGCAAGTGAGTGGGGGCTCCAGACCAAGGTGGGGCGCTGGTCACTCTCATCGGAGAGAGCCTCTGGTAATTACTGGAAATTCTTTGCTCCCATGCTGTGGTACCACTGGGAGCTTGCACCTGCTGCCAGTTCCTGGCTCCAAAAGCTTGGTGTTGTCAGCAGTTGCAAGTGGCAGCTGTCAGCCCTGATCACCCCTGAGGGCTTCTCCACCTTCCCCTGCTCCTGAGGGGCAATCAGGCAGCAGCTGCCATTCATACCCCTTGATGGTGCCAGTCCCACTTGCACCTATTGCTGACACTGGCCCCAATTGCTCCAGCGGGTGTGAGTGGGGCTGGCACCATCAGCACATGGGAGTGGCAGTGGCAGGAATGGGGCTGCCGGCAGACAGGGGACCAGGGGCTGCTGTCGGAGGGGCCAAGTGGGGGTGTGTAGGATAGGCTGAGACCCACCCCTGTGCCCACCACAGCTTCGTGGCCCATAGTTCCTTTCAAGGTGCACAAATTCGTGCACTGGGCCCCTAGTTGTGTTCTAATTGCCTGTAGTTTTCAGTAGCATGCTGTACAGGTGCGCAGCCTGGGAGCAACAGCTCTACCATATAGCTTTGGTGTGTAGTAGGTTGTACAATCTAGGTTTGTGGAAGTGCACTCTGATGTTCACACAGTGGAGAAGTTTCCTAATTACATATTTCTCAGACTGTGTCCCCATCTTCAAGTGACACATGGCTATGCAACCATATAAATAATCCCATTAAATGTTAACGGTGTGAAGACCCAAGTTAAAAAGCAAAACAACTCCCACATTAGACTTTAAGAAGCAAGACCCAAGTATGTTCTGCCTATAAAAAATGCACTTCAAATATAGCGACACAATAGTTTAAAGTCAAAGATAGAAGATATGCCATGTGAACACTATTCCAAAGAAAGCTGGAGCGGTTATGTTAATATTAAATGCAGTAGATTTCTGAGGAAAGAGTATGACAGGACTAAAGAAGGCCACCTCCTAATGATAAAGGAATCAGTTCACAAAAGGATGTGACAATCTCAGACCTTTCTGAACCTGATAACAGCATCGAAATACACGAAACAGGAGTCAGCAGCACTGAACTAAAACGGACAAAGCAGAAATCATGGACGGAGATTTTAATACCTTCTCTCAACAATGGATACAACAATTGGAGAGAAATTGAAGAAGAATATTGATGATTTGAACAACACCATCAACAAATGATCCGCTCGACATTTATGGAACACTCCACACCAACAGCAGGTTATAGACTCTTCCCAAGAGCACACGGACTATTTACCACAATAAATCATATGCTGGGTCATTACAAAATACATTTAAAAGCATGCACACCATACAACGTGCGTTTCCCAACCACAATTTAGTTAAATTCGGAATCTATAACCGAAGAATCTCTAGAAAATCTCTAAACAGAATTCCTAAATAGAATACTTTTAGATAGCACATGTCAAAGATGAAGTTAAAAGGAAAATTGCAAAGTATTGTGAAATGAAAGAAAATGAAAATTCAACACATGAGAATTTATGAAATGCCACTAAAGCAGAAGGAAAGAGTTATAGCACTAAATGGTCATGTTAGAATAAGAAAGGTCTCAAGTTAATGACCACTTGGAAGAATGAGAAAAGGAATTTAGCCAACTAAATTCAAAGAAGAAAGGACATAATAAAGAACAAAGCAGAAAGCAATGCAACAAAGAACAGAAACAATAGAATAAATTAATAGAACAAAAAGCTGTTTTTTTAAATCAATACAATTGATTTACCTCTAGCTAGGAAAAAAAATGAAAATACAAATAATTAACATCAAGAATCAGAGATATGCCACAATCAGAGATTCTACAAATATTAAAATAATGAAGTAGAATATTACAAACAACTATATGGCAATAAATTTGACAACTTAAATGAAATGCACAAATTACTTGCAATACACAAACTACCAAGTCACATTGAAGAAAAAATAGTTAACATTATTTAGTCCTATGACTTTTAAAGGCATTGAAATGTTAATTAAAAATCACCCCATAAAGAAAACTCTAAGCCCTCATAATTTTTTCAGGTGAATTTTACCAAATATTTAAACAAGAAATATTATTAATTCTGTACAAACATTTCCAGAAAATTGAAAATGAGGAAATAACTTCCCATCTGATTCTAGGAGGAAAGCATTATTCTGATACCAAAACCAAAAAGATTACAAAAAAGATAAACTACAGATCCATTTCCCTCAAGAACATGGACAAATACATTTTAAATGGTAAGCTGCACACAATGTCTGATAAGGATATGCAATGATATAATGGTAATTACATGTTCCTGGGTGCTTATCCTAGGAATGCAAGTTTGGGTTCACTCTCAAATAGCAATCAATTGTAACTCACCATATTAACAAACTAAAAAACAACAACACACATCTGACTATTTTATTTTTATTTTTATTTTTTTAAAACATTTTATTGATTTTTTTTAAAGAGAGAGAGGGAAAGGGAGAGTTAGAAACATCAATGAGAGAGAAGCATCGATCAGCTGCCTCCTGCACACACCCCCAACTGGGGATGTGCCCGCAATCAAGGCACATGCCCCCGACGGGAATCGAACCCGCAACCCTTAAGTTCACAGGCTGATGCTCCATCCAGTGAGCCAAACCGGCCAGGGCCATCTAACTATTTTATAAATGCAGACAAAATATTTGACAAACTACCATCTATTCCTGATAAAACTTCTCAATTAACTAGGAAGAGAATAGAATTGTCTCAACTTGGTAAAGATCATCTATGAAAAACCTACAGCTAATATCACACTTAATGGAAAAGGCTGAATGCTTTCTTGAATGTGACATATCACAAAATTTTATATGCTGAATTTTCTTTTTTATTAATACTCACCCAAGGAAATACTTTTATTGACTTTTAGAGAGAGAGGGGTGGACAGAAAGAAACATCAATGTGAGAGAAACATCAATGCAAGAGAAGCATCAACTGGTTGCCTCCCGTATGTGTCCCCACCAGGAATCGAACTTGCATCCTGAAATGTGCCCTGACTGGAAATCAAACCCACAACCTTTTTTGGTTTATGGGACCATAACTGGGCCCCTCAGTCAGGCCTTGAAATTTCATTTAAAATTACCATATAATTTTTCTTTTTACTTCCTTTTTGACAAATGTGTTATTTAAAAGGTAAGGATAGTCATTTTTTACCACTTTTATTCACAGGTAGGGTCCCTAGGCCTGGCCAGAGATCAGGGCCAATCTGTGGGGTGACCGGAGGGGTGATCGTGGGCCCCCACTGGCACCCACCTTGGCTGGCCTGGGGCCTGCAGGCTGAGGGAAGCGCCTGCATTGATCATCTGCTCCCTGGTGGTCAGTGTGTGTCATAGCGACTGGTCGTTCTACTGGTCATTCTGCCATTTGGTCAATTTGCTATTAGGCTTTTATGATATAGGATTATACCAGACATCCTAGCCCATGCAATTAGGTAAGAAAAAGAAATAAAGATATCCATATGGAAGGAAAAAATAATACTGGTTTTATTTATAGATGACAAACTTCTATTTGCAGGGAACACACACACACACACACACACACACACACTTTTAGAACTAATGCACAAGTTTAGCAAGGTCAAAGGATGCAAGACCAACATATAAAAATCTATTGCAATCTCTCTATATATGCAAAGAAAACCCCCCAAATGGAACAAAGGAAACAATTACCTTCACTATAGCATCAAAAGGAATAATATGCTTATAAGTAAATTTAATAAAATAAATTCAAGTCTTATACACCAAGAACTACAAAACATGGCTGAAAGAAGTTAAAAGTAACTTAAAGAAATAGTAAAATAAACCATTTTTTATGGATCAGAAGATTCAATATTATTAAGATGTCAATTCTCCCAAGATTGACCTACAGACATTGATTCAACTATTTAAACTCTCTGTGACTTAAATAATGAGTAAACTGTGGGTAATGACAGGATTTTATAGGATGAGACCTAAGGAGAGTTAACTTAGTCACAGAATAGAGCCACCCATCAGGAGCCCAGCCCAGCTAAAGCAGAGGGCCTGATGGACAACTGATGCTCAATACATTTCTGTTAAGAGAAGGAATTCAGGAGCTGGCCAGGGTGGCATTCTTTTCTCAGTTTTAATTTAGAAGTGACTGATAGCACAGTTTCCAATCCAACCATTATGGCCCAAGTGAGAAATGCAAGCTATGATTCAAGAAGATGGATGGCTAGCCAAGCCTGAGCAACTTTATATAGACATTCATATGTAAGTGTGTTTTATATATACTACGCACATATAATATGTAGTACATAAGTATGATAAATCCTACATATACATAGTGACTAAGATATATTAATTATATATATATATATATATATATATATATATATATATATATATATATTCTGATTAATTGGTGGGTAATAAAGAGACTTGTTAAGACATTCTAATTACCTGGTATGAATCCTAGGTGAATAGTGGACCTCCTACTGAGATGATGGAGGCCAAGGGAGAACTAGTTTTGGATCCTCATCTGAAAATTCAGCTATTAAGAGATGTAGACGGCCCTAGCTGGTTTGGCTCAGTGAATAAAGTGTCAGCCTTGGGGCTGAAGGATCCCAGGTTTGATTCCAGTCAAGGGCATGTACCTTGATTGTGGGCACATACCCAGTAGGACATGTACAGGAGGCAGCTGATAGAGGTTTCTCACTCTCTATCCCTCTCCCTTCCTCTCTGTAAAAAATCAATTTTATATATATATATATATATATATATATATATATATATATATACTAATAAATCTTAATATTGAAATTAATCGTTCCTTCGGGACGCCTACCAGCCAATCAGAGCAACTATATGCAAATTAACCCAGCCAACATGGCGGCCACCACTCACGGAGTAAACGGCAGCTTCCATTGCAGCAGGAGTGAAAGTGAAACTGTCTGCGCACCAGCTCGGGTTATCTTGCCTCAAAGCAAAACATGTTTGCATCAAAGTATAAATCATAGAATCCTCCGGAGCTGAAGGAAACAGCAGGCTGGGCCTGACTCTAAGGGTAACATTGTCTCATTATAGAAACCCGGAGCTGAAGCAGAAAGGAGGCTTCTTATTAGGTCTTGCCTTAAAGGAACAGCATCAATTATAGAAGATAAACAAACCCCAGAAACCTGCTTCCAGCCAGCCTTGCTGGGACATTGGGTCAATGGGAGCTGTGGGCAGCCTTAAAGCCCCTCACCCAGGCTGGTCAGGCACGCCAGCATGTGGACATCCCCTGAGGGGTCCCAGACTGCGAGAGGGCACAGGCCAGGCTGAGGGACCTCCCAAGTGCACAGAGTGGCTGCAGGGCGGAACAGTGCAAGACCCAGGACCAGTGAGTAGGAAAGAGGCGGCAGGGTTGGCGGCTCCCCAGGTCCTTTGTGGGGCACCAGGGAGCAGAAAAGAGGCAGTGGGGGCCGGGGGCCAGCTTGGCGGCTCCTCAGACCCTTTGAGGGGTACCGGGGAGCAGGTAAGAGGTGGCAGGGGGTCGGCGGCCTGCTTGGCAGCTGCCCAGGCCCTTTGCGGGGCACCGGGGAGTTGGAAAGAGGCGGCGGGCTGCTTGCCGGCTGCCCAGGCCCTTTGAGGGGCATCAGGGAGCGGGAAAGAGGCAGCAGGGGGTCAGTGGCCTGCTTGGTGGGCTTCCCAGGCCCCTTGCAGGGCACCGGCGAGCGGGAAAGCAAGGCAGCAGGGTACTGGTGAGTGGGAAAGAGGCGTCGGGGGGTCGGCCTGCTTGGCAGCTGCTCAGGCCCTTTGGGGGACACTGGGGAGTGGGAAAGCAAGCTCTAGGAGGCTGGGGGCCTGCTTGTTGGCTCCCCAGGTCCCTTCCGGGGATCATGGAGCAGGAAAAGGCTGGCCTGACCACAAGGCAGGGTTTTCCCTGCTTTCTGGTGGCTGGAGGAAGATGGGCAGTAGGCAAGCTTGGAAGGCAGGCAGCACCCAGCCCTGGCCACAGCTCAAAAAAAGAGAACAACATGCAGGGGAGGGCAAGAGTCTGAGAGATCAACATAGAGGGAGTACCTGCTCCAAGCCTTGACAGTGTGCCTGGGGGCAGGCCCCCAGCAGGTAGACACACACAGGAGGACTGCTCCGAGCCTCAGGTGTGGCTGGGGGCAGGTCCCCAGTGGTGACACACACACACACACACACACACACACACAAAAGGCGCCTGGCAGACTGGGGCCATCATAGGACATCCACTGAGGGGTTCCAGACTGTGAGAGGGGGCAGGCTGGGCTGAGGGACCCCCACCCTCCCCCATGCATGAATTTTGTGCACCAGGCCCCTAGTATGTGTGTGTGTGTGTGTGTGTGTGTGTGTGTGTTTATATATCAAAGAGGGCAAACCCAAATTAGTTTTTCATTTCTTGACATCTCATCTGGCACTGGGCTACATTAGTTTTCAAGAGCCAGAGTCTCAGCCTGCTCCATGCCCCCAGTGGCAGTGCCTTCCCAGGGGGTTACCTGTCCCAAAGCACCATCTATCACCTTAGCTGGTCCCTACCATCAGCTCCCTAAGCCCATCCTCAGGTGAATTGAGGAATTCAGCTGGAAAAGGCATTAATTGGTGTAAAATGAAGAAGAGCTATGAGCTCCCAATTCTTTACACACACACACACACACACACACACACACACACACACACACACCCCAAAACAAAAACCCTTCAGCTTTGAATCTGGGTCTAGCATGAAGCTCCTTGGCCTCACGCACACTCTCCTCAAATGCTATTTATCTGTTTAGGAGCTTCTGTTTACATGGAGGTTGATGATGGTGGATGGGAGACTATAAAATATGGGCTGGTTTTCAAATATGAAGGTGATAAATGAACAGATTTTCCCTCAGATTGCTGAGCAAACATCAGCCGAGCCAACGAATGTAAAGATATAATCGTGATTAATCTCTTGATTAAAATAATTAATCTTGGTTAATTCTGCATTTAATCATTCCTTTTTATCAATGTCTAACATGCAGCTTTATAGAAATATTCATTTAGACTAATGGATATTTCATTTCTCCAATTACTCTGTTTATTCTGAGCTTCTAAAAACCTCAAATTCCAGCTCTTTCATTTGCAGCAACTTCAGTATATAATCAGAGCTCCAGGCAAGATGTTTTCTCAGACCTAAGAAGTCTCTACAATGTTTGGTTAAGGACAAAAAAAAAAAAAAAAGAAAGAAAGAAAGAAAAAGGAGTAAGTGGGAGGGCATGGAGGGACCATTTGCTTAAGACCCAGAGTTCTACTTTATGACCACTAATTGCTTGTCCTAGTAATAATAATGTCATGCATTTAATAGAGTTTACAATTCATTCTTTCACATCTAACACCTGACTGAATTCCTGCTAAGAAGAGGAGTCACTTTCTCATTTTAGTGAGAAGAAAACAGAAGTCTGAGGGGAATGTGGCTCCCTCAAATGTATGACTAACAAAGTTAACCTTGGGGGCTGGCTTCTCCGGCAGCCAGTGAAGATGCTGAGTGAGCCGCATGGGCAACCTGGCCTGTGTGTGCACGCAGCAGGCCCCTCCTGTCCCTGAGTGGGGGCTCTGGCACTCAGTGAGTACTTAGTGAGCATGCACTCTACAGCTAAGAGTGAGAGGCACTGTCCGAGGAGCAGGAGAAACATTAGGGAACAACAAAGAAGTGCAGAGCTGACTTCCAGTCCTGAAACCACATGGGTCAAGTTTAGGGCCTGAATCACAGAATCAGAGCTCATCCAACGCAGCACCACGAGACTATATGGCAGGAGAGAGGTCACCACGATGTAGGTGTCGGACGGGTGGGCCAGATAAGCCACTAACACCAAGGCAGGACTGTAAACTCTTGGATGGGCCATGAAGAGTCATTTAATTTGACTCCTGACCTCTGCAGATAGGGAAACAGAGACCAAGCAAGACAGCGACTCAGTCACACAGCTGATGGTGGCAGCACTGGCATTTCAACTTACCCTGACTTTCTTGCTCTCAGTGACTCCCAGCCATGTCCACCCACTCTCCACGAGTCCTGCTCCGGACACCAAAGCCTATGCCCAGCTCCACTGGCCGGGACCCTCCTCTGAACTCAAAGGCCAGATGGCCAGGGAGCCAGAGTCAGACCCTCTGAACAGCTGCCACATGCAGAGCATGTACGGGGGCCCAGTCACTGCAGCAAGCTCAGCAGACACCTGCAGGAGCCTGTGACATCCGTGCTGCGACTCCTGTCCTGCAGGTGCTGAAACCAGCCTACAAGTCGAGGTGACTCCTCTGAACTCACACAGCTGGGATGTGGTGAGACAAATTGAAGCGCTCCATCCCCAAACCCATTGTGTTCTTCCTGCTGCATCTGTCTCCCTCTCTCATGAGACCAAAATGTGCATAAGCTAGAGGGCGGGGTGCTTTTGGCCTAGTATGTTAGTGTAACCTGCCTTTGCAGGTTAACCCTGAGCCTGAGCAGGGACTGGATAGAGTGGGACAGGAGACCTGCTTGCTGATCTTTCTCTCATTCATCCCTTCAGCAAGTACTTTTTTTTAAATTTATTTTTTTTTTAAATATATATTTTATTGATTTTTTTACAGAGGGGATGGGAGAGGGATAGAGAGTTAGAAACATCGATGAAAGCGAAACATCGATCAGCTGCCTCCTGCACACCTCCCACTGGGGATGTGCCCACAACCAAGGTACATGCCCTTGAGTGGAATCGAACCTGGGACTTTTCAGTCCGCAGGCCGATGCTCTATCCACTGAGCCAAACCGGCGAGGTCCTCAGCAAGTACTTTAAAGACACTGAGAGCCAGCGCTGTGCTAGGGGCCACCACTGGACACGAAGTGTGCCCTCGGGACAAGGTGAATCTCTGCACCCCAAACTGGGGGTGTTCTTAGGATCACTCCTCCTCTCTTCTGACTCTGGAATCCCAGTCTCCACTTGGTCAGGACAGGAGGGTCCTGATGCTTCTCTTTGTAGAAACAGCTTCCTTCTCCTCAGCTTGGAGTGGCATCCTCTAATGAACCGCCTAACCTGAGAGAGGTGACGCCTCAGGTTAGACTCCCACGTTTAGAGCTATAGGTGTAGGTGTAGGGTTTCCCTAGCTGGGCTGTAGGACTCTTAGATCCACTTGTAACATCCAGCCCACTAAGACTCCATGGTGGCCTTTGGAGCAAAATCCTGATAAAAAATAAACCAACTGGACTGAAAACAGGAGGAGTATCTGTCCTAAGTCCAGGAATCCTGCCTCAAAGGGTCTGGGTGACAGCATTGCTCATCAAGGCCGACAGCCTTTTGGTTCAGAACAAAAGGGGACTGACTTCCCTGGGGCATCCCTTCCTTGTGTCCAACATTTGGCCTGATGGCAGCTTAGGCAGCTGGGTAGAGGTTGGAGCCTTCGGAGGTCCCAGGCCAGGCCATACACCATCTTCTCATTCCCACTGGGGTTGTGCTGGGTACTAAGCTGGCCACCAACCCAGCCCTTGCTCTTGAGGACTTCACATTTTCATCTTTGTAAGCAGTCTGAGGCCTCTGGAATGGGAGAGATGTGTTGAAAATGATGATGTGATGGTGTTGCCCTCCTTCTCCTGCCCTCCCTTCCCCCAAGAACTCAGATCTGAAAGTCGGAAGAGCTGCAATATTCCCCTCTCCAGGGAAAGTGCTGCACAGCATGCATGAGGCAGACGGTGGCTGGGATGACTCCTCACCTCATGGCTCCAGGCGCACTTGGGGCTGTGCCACCAGAGCAGCCGAAAGTCCTGTGTGTCAGCCTGGGACTGGCATCCTCTAATGAATCACCTACCCCCCTTGTTTGGAAGGTAGACTTGCACTTTCAGAGCCATCAGATAGAATGGATGGGGTTGTCGCAGAGCTGGTAGTGCTGCAGAGGTGACTGTACTTGGAGGTCTGGAGCTGTAGGGCACAGTGTGGTGGATTAAAGGACGTGTGTGCCATTTACAATATTGAAATTGGATTCTTCCTGACCAGGGGCTCATCACCCTGTGGAGTCAGATCAATGCTCAGCTCACGATGCAAACTCCTGCTGGGTCTCCACATGGCACCGCCCCTCTAAGCTTTTGACAGTCAGTCGTTCAATCAATAAACAATTACTGGGTACCCTGCTGTGTTCTGAGCATTGGCCTGTGGATTTGCTCATTGCTGCTAAGTTCCAATTGTGCATGGGGCCCGGGGCTGAGTGAGTGTTCATTCATTCACAGGCGCTTCCTGAACCTCCAGAGCAGTAACTGTTTCTATCACCCAAAGTAATGCTAAATTTTTGCCAAGTATTGTTCTGAATGCCATATTTATGGTTAAGTATTTGTTCCTAACAACTCTATAAGATAGATACTATTATTATTACTCCCATTTTACAGCTGAGTAAACTGAGGCCCAGTGCGGCCATGGAGCTGGTGAGTGAGAAATTTAGTGATTGATCTCAGGCAAGAGTTAAAACTCTTAACTACCCAACAAATGCCTGGCAGAGTGTTCAGTGCTAGGTCTGAATCACAAATGGAAGTAGGGACACGGAAGTTGTTCACAGTCTGGATAGTGGAGTCCACATGCCTCAGACTGAAGTTGTGTCTACTGATCACTCCTTACTTCTTTCAAGTCATTTGAACTCTCTGTACCTAATTTTCTCTGCCTGTAAAATGGAGAAAACAATAATTCTGGAATTCAGAGTTATAAGAAGTGAACCACAAGGCATGGTGTGTGGTCATAAATTAGTAAATATTATTGACTAGGGGCCCAGTACACAAAAATCTGTGCACTCGCAGGGTCCCTCAGCCCAGCCTGTGCCCTCTCGCAGTCTGGGACCCTTCAGGGGATGTCCACCTGCTGGTGTGCCTGGCCAGCCTGGGTGAGGGGCTGAGGGACATTTTCAGGCTGCCCACAGCTCCTGTTGACCCAAGGAAGGTCCCAGCAAGGCTGGCTGGAATTAGGTTTCTGGGGTTTATTTATCATCTATAATTGAAACATTGTTACCTTTATTATTATTTTTTGACAGAGGCAAAAGTAAGTTTTATTGATATAGATTACAAATGGGGGGGGGAGTATTTCCTCTGCATACAATACTGTAAAAAAAAAAAAAGGCACTCTGATGCAAAGGGTCATTTGATTTCCAACAACAACAACAACAAAAAACCCATCCAAATGACTGGGCTGAAATAGTCTGTCCAAAGTGCTCAGAGCCTCTAAGCAAACATTTTGTATGAAGTAAACTCGCATGTCTCATCCACAGAAGGACTTAACCCACGAGAAGAAAATGCATGAGGCGGGTATCAGCGGGATGAGAGTGCGAGACCTGCACACAGGAAGCCACTACATCCAGCCACAGTCACTGTCAGCACAGCCTCGCCGCTCCAGTCCCGCCGCAGCGCTTCGGGATGGGGCACAGGTGTCTGGCCAGCCTCGCCCCTACACCTGTGCCACGGCCCCGAGCCCCATGGCGCCCATTTCCTCCAGGTCGGGAGTCCAGGGAACAGACAGCTCCGCTTCCATGCCCTCCTCCTCTCCCTCCGGGGGGCCTCCCGGTGATTACTGCTCTGCGGCCACCACCTGACTGCTCCCAGGGCGCCCACACTGCCCACAGGCTTGCATCTCCCGGCAGCTGGAAGTGCCTCACGCCCCTGGCCCCACAGCGTTCCCAAGCCCAGGTCAAGCCCCTCACATAGGTGCTGCCCGGGCACCCTCTCCCAGACAGACTCCCGGCTCCACTGACACTGGACAGGGCAGCTCAGCCCACGCCATGCACCATCCGGGCGCCGCCTCCCACAGCACATCCCCTTCCATCTGTGCCCGTGCCCGCCCTCCCTGCAGGCAGGGAGCAGGCACTTAGCACTGGGCGGCAGCCGATTGGACACATGGCCCTGCATAGCCAACACCCACGCTGCAACTGCCACCTCCTGCTCAGTGGCTGCTGGCCTCCATCTTGGCTGGGTTAATTTGATTGGCTGGTGGATGTGGCTTGGCTGGTGGGCGTGGCTTAGGCATCCCGGGGAAATGGTTAATTTCCATATTACTCTTTTATTAGAGTAGATGATACTAATGATTCATAATTATAGAATATATATTTGCCCTTAAAATGTATAGTCTATTCAAAGAGAGTTTCCATCCCTAAATGTTTTAGTCTGGTTAATTTATGTGTGCGAGTTGGGGGAGACAGAGATGCACAGGGTGGGGAGGCTTCTCCGGAGGTTCCTTAAATGCAATGAACTTGTGTCTCTTGTTTGCTGCTACATCCTCAGCATCTAAGCATGGCTTTCACAGGTGCAATCTAAACATTACATAGGTAATCAATTAATTGACTCACTAATCAATATATTAAAATATAAGACTGAATCTGGTCTATGTCGAAGAACAATGGATCTGTCATACCCATGCTAGGGTTAAGAAAAAGGAGAGAAAAGTTTAAGGTGTCTCGAGGTCCAGATGTTAAAGGTCTAGGAGATTGCACAAAGAGAAGTCAGGGGCTGGGCATGTTTGGCATGAGTTAATGACAAGACATTACCATGTTCCAGGTGCATGTGGAGGACAGGGACAGAGCAGTGTGGCCTAGACAGGGCATGTTATTTAAATGAATAGTAGAATGAGACTGCACGGGAGGCTTGGAGCTCAGGCATGAAGGACTGTGAAAAAGCTTGGGTTGTTTCCAGTCATCATGAGGACATTTTCACTGGTTGTGACATACCTGAATAAACCTGGAAACTGGCTAGATTGCAAGGGGAGAGCCTGGAGTCTGGGATATTGGATAGAAACACTTGCAACAATCCACGTGAGAGGCAATGAGACCAAGTGAAGAAGCAGTGCCAACAGAAGGGAGATTGGCTAGTCCATGACTAGCATTCTGCTAATAAGAAAGAATGCAAGAAGATATTGGAAATACAACTGGCAGAGTCTGACCCTACTCAGCCACCGTCTCTGGGAGCTACAGCTGGGAAAGAACCTTGGCATCTGGTGGTTCTTGAATGTAATACAGCTCACTCCTTACTGGTAGATGTGTGGCGGTGGGCTCAGTGTTCCCTGTGGAGCTCTCTGTTTTAATCTTTAAGAAATGGGTTTGGGTAACCACATGCGTTGTATTTGTATGTACATGTGTGTGAGGATGCATGTGTGTTAATCATGAAGTCTGGCCTGTGTGTAGAAGCCTATACATGTAGGGTAGATTTTAGTCTTCTGTGCCATTTGCTAACATGCAGTTGAAAATAAAGGCTGGGAAATGTTTTGCGAGTAGAGGCCAGGTGCTGACTGAAGACAGAAATGCATTTAAGAGAAGGTAACTTGGAACAAATCTCATTAATGTACCTGAGCCCTGATTTATTTATTTGTAACATGAGACCATGATATCCACATCATAGTGTGGCTGAAAATGTACAATGATTACCAGTGTCTCAAACACTAGCATCATGTCTGGTACATAGTAGTTACACATGATGAACAATAAAATTAAACACTCTTTGACATGTTGGCTCTTTGGACATGAAAACACTGGCAAATGGTTGAGGGAACATGCACAGCTTTTGAGAAACATCTAGAAAACACTCATCAGGTTGGGGTGCAAACCAATGCCCAACCCAGGGACATCTGATATGCTTGGACGACCCACAGACCTACTGAAGTTATGGTTTTTCAGCAGCAAGA
Organism: Murina feae; assembly: GCA_004026665.1. Classification (NCBI taxonomy): domain Eukaryota; kingdom Metazoa; phylum Chordata; class Mammalia; order Chiroptera; family Vespertilionidae; genus Murina; species Murina feae. The sequence continues at coordinate 37,681 of PVJC01002037.1, read as the reverse complement.
TCTGATATATTTGTCAAAAAAAATACTAGGGAACATTGACCAACTCCCCTCTGGAACTGAGATTTTCTCTGGGTTTGTCACAAAGCCGTGGCGTGACAGGTAGCAGCCGATTTCATTTCTTACTGCAGATGTCTGCTTCAAAGGAGCAGTTTTCCCCACCTGCTGCCTCTTTCCCCCAGAATCTATCACAGGTTATTTTGGTAGCTCCCGTGCCTTAATGTTGCAACCGCTGCCCCGAATTTAGATGCAAACATCATTTTCTTTGTCAAAAGCACCTCCCACGCTCCTATGGTGACTCAGTGCTTGTGGCAAGCTTCCCATCTTGTCCTGACCTAGTTCACAGCACAAGAAGCAGGCGAGATGCCGCTGTCCCTGGTGCTGAAAAAAGCGTAGCCGCGCCCCTCCCACCTTCACGCATGGGAATTGACATACTGTAGATAATGAGAAATAGCTAAGACCCCTTTTGAGATCCCCCTAATATTCCTTGGCAGGCCCTGTTTTCTCCAGAACATCCAGTCTTTTCTGTGAAGGGATGCTCATCTTCCCTGTGGGTTCAGGCCTGATGTGTACTTTAGCTAATCAGAATCAGATGCCAAAATAAATCATAGACTAGGACACAAGGCTCGCTTCTACCCTCGTGTGGGCACCACCTGAGGAAACAGAACTTTCATTCCATATTTTTCCACGTTTCTCTCCCTTGAATGTTTCATCCCTTCTTCACTTCACTCATTTATTCAACAGATACTGCTCTTTGCCAGGTCGCTGTCAGGGTGTGCAGGATAAACATACCAGGGTCAGGCATGATTAGTTAATTTGGGGGCTTACACTGTGGCACTATGAGATCAGAGGCAGATACCCACACACTGATAATAACTGCACACCTACACAACAGAATGTGTGTGTGGAAAAGTTTGGGTAAAGTTATGCTCAAGGATAAGTTGAATATAAGCTGGAGCAGCTAGTAACTTGGCTAGAGATGGTGATGATGAAGTTCTTGCCTAAATTTTAGCATTGGAGTTGGGACTTGGAGTATGAGTAGGCATTCAACTTGTAGGCCAGGTTGACAAGACCCTTCTTGGAATAAGCAATAAGATATGAAAGAAACAGACATAGGACATAAAGGCAAATAGATTATCTGGGAATTAGTGAGCTTAGTAGCTAGACTGAGCAAAAGAGCCTAACAAGTTGATGAAGACAGCAAGGAGGTTCTGATATGTGAGTGAACATTGTGAGAACAGAGACCAGAGAGGGAATTTGGGGTCAGACCATGGGGGCTATACTCACCAGTGGAAGGTTCTGGGAATTCATGGAAAGACTTGTTCAGTGGATGTGTATATACCAATCATTTTAGTACCATGTTATCCTCAATTCAAGAGTTTGTTCCAACAGTTACAGAGACTCTGGAGGTCAAAGAAGGGCATATGGAGATGTTCCATCAAATTTTGGAAGATGAGTAGTAGTTTTTGTTTCATTTTTTAAAAAAAAATGTATTTTATTGAATTTTTACAGAGAGGAAGTGAGAGGGATAGAGAATTAGAAACATCGATGAGAGAGAAGCATCTATCAGCTGCCTCCTGTACACCCCCCACAGGGGATGTGCCTGCAACGAAGGTATATGCCCTTGACCGAAATTGAATCTGGGACCTTTCAGTCCGCAGGCCGATGCTCTATCCACTGAGCCAAACTGGTTAGAGCGTTTTTGATGAATTTTATTATATATACATTATTCCCCATTGAAGTTGATTTTTAAAAAATAAGTTACATTTTCCTTATGGATGAGATTTTGCATCTTTCATAATTTTTAGAACCATTTGAATTGTCTCTACTGTGAATGTGTTATTTATATATTGCCCATGTCCCCCCCCCCCACAGAAATGTAAGTTATTTTTTTCTTGATAATTTAGAGACTTTTTTGTGAGTGTTCTGTGCCGTATTGTTGTTGTTGTGTCCTATATGTGTTATCAATTTTTTTACTTAATATGATGATTTAAAAAATGCATCTTAGATCATGTCATGCTTCTGTTTCAGAATAGCCAGCAACACTCTTTGCCCATAAGGAGAATATGAAAAACTACACAATGTACCAATTATGAACTTAAGTTTGGCATCAGAAAGACTTGAGCTCAAATCACAATCCCACTACTTTCTTAGTACCATCTCCTTAAGAAAGTTATGTGACTTTTCTATGACTCATTTTATCATTTTTATATTGAAGATAACACTGCATGGGAGTTATTTAGAAATAATGTGGGTTGATTTATAAGAAATTTTCATATTTGTATCTCAAAAACAACAAATGCTATCAATTACACATATATTAATTATATATTAGATCTCTCTATATAAATGATGCTTACACATATATTTGATGATTGCATATATAGTGAATTTGTTTATTAGTTCTAGTATTTGTGTGTGTGTGTGTGTGTGTGTGTGTGTGTACTCTTTGGACCTTTCTACATATAGGATCGTGTCATCTATTAATAGAGTTTTACTTCTTCCTTTCTAACTTAGATTTTTCTTATTTCTTCTTCTTGCCCAATTCCTCAGGCTAGAACTTGTAGCACATTGTGGAATAACTGGCAAAAGCAGAAGTCCTTGTCTTTTTCCCAATCTTAAGTGGTAAGCTCATATCCTTTCACCATTGAGTATGAGGTAGTTCAATTTCTTTTCCATTGAATAATATTCCATTGTGTGATCTATTTTTAAGTTAATATTTGCTTTGCCTGGAATCTACTCTAATAAAAGAGTAATATGCAAATTTACCCTTACTCTATTACACCTAAGCCACGCCCACCATCCAAGCCATGCCCACCAACCAATCAGAGCGGTTGTATGCAAATTAACCCAGCCAAGATGGCAGCTGGAAGCCACAAAGCTAGAGCAAACAGGAGGCTTCCATTGCACCAGCGATGGAGGAAACTACCTGCCTAGGCCGGCTGTGACCTCCACTCAAGGCAGCTCAAGGCAACAAAGTTTCAATTATAGGAGATAAATAAACCCCAGAAACCTGATTCCAGCCAGCCTCACTGGGACGTTGGGTCAATAGAAGCTTTGGGCAGCCTGAAAATGGCCTTCAGTCTCTCCCCCAGGCTGGCCACACCTCCATGGGGTGAAGATCCCCACTGGGGAGCATGGCCAGCCTACAAACAGCCATCATCCCCTCACCCAGGCTGGCCAGACATGCCAGAAGGTGGACATCCCCCAAGGGGTCCCAGACTGTGAGAGGGCACAGGCCGGGCTGAGGGACTCCCCCAAGTGCCCCTAGTCTATATATATAAAACTCTAATAAGTTAATATTTGCTTTGCCTGGAATATATAATAAAAGAGAAACATGAAAATTAACCATTCCTCTGCTACACACAAGCCACGCCCACCAGCCACATCCACCAGCCAATCAGGAGGGAGTATGCAAATTAACCCAACCAAGATGGCAGAGGCCACAGAGCTGGAATGAGCAGGAGACTTGGGTTGCCCCCAGCAATGGAGGAAGCCAAGCTTCCCACCTGCCCTGGCCAGCCCTTGGCTCCACTTAAAGCTGCAAAGTTTCAATTATAGAAGATAAATAAATCCCAGGAAAAAAATGAGAGGCTGGGAGCTTGGGTCAGCAGGGGGCGTGGCCAGCCTAAAAACGGCCATCAGGAAACCCAGCAGGATTCCCCCACCCTGAAGGGGCTGTGGGAAGCCTTAAAATGGCCCTCAGCCCCTCACCCAGGCTGGCCACACCCTCATGGAGTGAGGGTCCCAACTGAGGGGCTTGACCAGCCTGCAAATAGCCATCAGCCCTTCACCCAGGCTGGCCAGGCACCCCAACAGGACCCCCACCCTGATCTGGGACACCCTTCAGGGCAAACCAGCTGGCCCACACCCATACACCATGTCTTTATCCTATATAATAAAAGGGTAATATGCAAATTGACCCTAATAGCAGAATGACTTGGAATGTCTAGTCACTATGATACACACTGACCACCAGGGGCAGACGCTCAATACAAGAGCTGCCCCCTGGTGGTCAGTCTGCTCTCACAGGGGGAGCTCTGCTCAACCACAAGCCAGGCTGCCAGCTGCCAGCATAGTGGTGGTGGTAGGAACCTCTCTTGCCTCCTCAGCAGTTCTAAGGATGTCTGACTGAGGCTTAGGCCTGCTCCCCACTGGCAAGTGGATATTTCCCAAGGGCTCCCGAGCTGCCAGAGTGATGTCTGACTGCCAGCTTAGGCCCAATCCCCCAGGGAGCAAGCCTAAGCCAGCAGGTGGACATCCCCTGAGGGGTCCCAGACTGCGAGAGGGCACAGGCCTGGCTGAGGGACCCCTCTTTCCCCTGAGTGCACAAACTTTTGTGCACCGGTGTTCTAGTATTTATTATAAGGAGTGAAATATGAATACATTTATTTCCATAATGTGTCTAATTTTCTAATTTTCTCACCTTTTCCCCACTAATATGCATTTCCTTTATTATTTTTTAAATTTATTTCTGTATTTGCTTTAGTTTTTACATTCTCTATTTTCTTTTATTGATCTGTTTTTATTCACTAAAAACCACACAACTTTGATTACTGTAACTTTACAATATTTTTATCTGGTAACATTAATCTTCATGAAAACCTTATTTTTTCTTATTCTTCTTGGATATTTTTATTTTTATGTGAACTTTAATATCAATTTCTTTGATTCAAAAATAAGCCTGGTGGTAGACTTTAACAAAATCATATTGAATGTACAGATTAATTTAGAGAAAATAATTCATATTAGTCTTATAATCCAAGAAGAGGATATACATTTCCATTTGTTCATGTATGTGTTGTGCCTCCTATTTTTTGAGAGTTTCTTCATGAATCTCAAGCACATGGCTTTTAAAAATGGATTTCTAAGCAAATAGAATCATTTCTTTCAGAAACACTTTCATCTTTATTTGATTTTGAGCTTTTAAACATCCCCACAAGCGCCCACTAAATCCGGTGTTATTATCCTTGCTTCATGCAGACTGTATCTGAGCCAATATTCCTACCAAGTCTGTCTAACTCCAACAGCTGTGCTCTTAATCACAATTATATCACAAGGATGAGGGAGGAAAGTTGGGCTGCACCTAACAGGCCAGTGTTTCCCAAAGAAGGTTGGAGTCCCCTGTTCATGAAATTGGACCTTGGAAGCTTAACTAGTAAACATTCAGGTAGCCATTCCTAACCTATTTGTTTAGAAATCACTTTCAAAAGCAACTAGTGTAGGCCATACCCTTTCCACTCCCCCCTCTGCACCTTCCCTCCTCCCCCAGCAATGACTCATACATCTATTTTGGCAGGAAGACCTGGGAGAAAAAAACAATTCTTGTACTGGTGGAGGAAGTGTTGATGAAGGCAATGGGGCTCTGGGATGCCAGGAGGTGTAGTGGTGGCACCTGGGACAAACTACTCTCTAACATGTTTAGTAAAGTCAGAGTTTGCTCCTCAGATACTACTATTTTCACAGTCAGGAGCATGAGTCAGTATGATGGAGGTGAGATGCAATAATTTAAAAATGGTAAAAAAAATACTGGAAATAAGTGAAAAAACTTTTTTTTTTCAAATTTATATCCGCCTATTTATGGGGCTAGGTTCTGAAACTTTTTCAATAACAGAGCAAAGAAACTTTGCCCACATATTGATTCTAACGTGTAGTATTACTGCTTTTTAATACCATGATTTCTCCTCTTATTTTTATGAAAGATAATGTTTTATTATTAACAACTAGAGCCCTGGTGCATGAAATTGGTGCACTGGGGGGGGGGTGCTATCCCTCAGATCAGCTTGCACCCTCTTGCAGTCAGGGGATGTCCAACAGATGGCTTAGGTCCACTTCTGTGGTATGTGGCCCTAAGCTGGCAGTTTGACATCTTTAGTGCAGCTGCCAAGGCAGGAGAGGCTCCTGCCACTGCCACGTCATTCGCCAGCCAGCCGTGAGCCCAGCTTCTGGCTGAGCAGTGCCCCCCCTGTGGGAGTGCACTGACCACCAGGGGGAAGCTCCTACATTGAGTGTCTGCCTCCTGGTGGTCAGTGCATGTCATAGCAATTTGGTCGATTTGCATATTAACCTTTTATTCTAGAGGATGAGGTTATAAAAAACGTTTCTGACATGTCCATCTCTGTGGACATAATCTAGACAATATTAATTTATTGCCCAGCCTCAAAATACAGGGTGGGACAAAAGCAGATTTATAGTTGTTCATATGGAAAATAATATAATAACTAATAGGTGATAATACAAGAGTGAACTGTGTTTCGCATTCTCAAATCAGTAAACCCTCTTTTGCCCCACCCTAGAGTATAAATGCAGGAATCAAGTTCATGTGAAGCCACTTATGCCAGTGGCTCTGATTTATATACCATGAGACAAACTAATTGACAAATACCTCTAGCAGTAACTCTGACTTCCAGAAAGACAAATGGAAAGTATAATAATGACAACATAATGACAACAATAATATTAACAGCTACCACTTGTACAAACTGCATTCCAGGCATTATCCTAGACATTTTCTGCATTGACTGATTAATCTTCACAACTACTCTGTGAGATGCCTTCCAGTGCCATCACCTGACAGGTAACAAAATGGACATAGAGTGTAAATGACTTTCCCAAAATTGCAGAGCAGATGAGGTGGCAGAACCGGGCCACACAACCAGTGGTCCGGCTCAAGTTTGCGTTCTAGCAGTGGCTCCGAACCCTGGTGAAGTTATACTGTAAGGTACAAATGGCTGATGAAGAAGACAGAAAAAAGGGAAGATGAAGGTGATGATGGAGGTAGGAGGACTAAAATAGTGTACAGGCAATATGCTGGTGTTATCACATATTCTATTTAAGCCTCAAAATAAAACTGGGTGGTAGGAATGCTAATCCCAACTTGTGAATAAGGAAATTGAGGCTCAAAATGTTGATTTACTTGCCTACAGAGACAGAGCTCGCACTGGACTGTGCCTACATTCTCTCTGGGAGCACCTCCTGGCACATCCCCCACAAGAGCCTCTATCATTCGGGTTTGCACTTGGGGGCATCTTTAAGTCACCTCACACCTTTTGCACGCACACGCACAGACCATTGCCCAGACCTACACTGTAAGGAGACATTTGTCACCAAAAATGGCTCTCTGGCCACTCAGGCTATCTGTTGAGGACCAAACATGCTGAAGAATTGCTCACCACCTGATTTTATTGACTGTAACCCCAAATCATCTTTTTTTAAATAGGCCGTTTTCAAAGGGTGAGTGGAGAAAAGTGACATTCTATTGCACACCAGCCAAGACAAATCGTCAAAGAGGTTGGAAGCCTGGAAGAAAGCCCTTCCTGAAGTTACAGATGTGGAATTAACCTTTACAAACTGGAAAGACACAGGCAGGTGAGATGTAACTGGGGAAATGAAAAGAATATTCTTACCCAATGTGCAGACATAACGTGGAAAATGCCAGAGGAATCTATTACCATCTTGGGCGGGCACCTCAGAATGTCCGAGTAGCTACAGCCCTGTTTTCTCCAGCACCTACCATCTCTGAGCTCTTTACAACCTAAACACCTGAGCATCCTTCACTTAGTGACACCAAGCTGCCACCACCAAGAGCAGCAATGGCCACTCGGTGCCAGTGCCATAGCCTCTAGCATCTAAAGCAGCCTCTTCTACAGCATTCTCAGGCAGGAGGCCTTCTTCAGGAAGCCACTTGACCACTTGACAATTGGTCAATCCCTTTTGTACCTCCTTTCACTCCATCTGGTCTCTTCCCACTGCTCTGACGTCATCTCTTGCCATTCGCCCCTTTTCTCTCTATATTTCGGCCACCTTGGTCTTCATCCCAGGTCTCCATGTCTCCATCCTTCTCTGTCTCGGAATTTTGGGTCATTTCTCCCTGTCATTTTCCACAAGAATGCCCCCTTCTTCCTTCAGATCTCAAAATATCACCAGTCCCCTAAGACCTTCTGTGTTTTCAGCATGTACAGTAGCATCCTTGCTCCTCTCACGCCCAGATACCCTCTATCACTTTACTTGCTTGGAGTCTTCTTAGAACTTACACAAATGTACCCTCCTGCTGTTTTCTTGTTTGTCTTCTATGTCCCCCATTAGATCAGATGCTTCATGGAGGAAAGGCCTGGTCTCTCTTGTTCCCCCCTCTCCTTATGTCCTAATGCCCAATAGAGTGTTTGGTTTGCAGGAGACACTCAGTTTAGTCACATGCCTTTGGATGAAGAAATCTACGATTTTATTAACATCAGTTAGGTGAGCCCTGTCAGTGAGCTAAGCTTTCCTCCTGTGTGCTGTGGCTGAAGCCCATTGTCTCTGTTTCAATCTTCAGTCAAAGTGGGGATTATTTATGGAAAGAGTGTAGGTAAGAGGAAAATTCAATAGAGCCGAATTAGAAGAACAGATTCCAAGTCTTATCTTTGTTCCCTAACTACTGCATATTTTAGAGAAATCCAATCTCTGAGAACATCAGTTTCCCAACTTTCTTATGAGCGAACGAATAGAGTTTGGGCAACATCAACATGCTCAAGTTAAACCACTCACATGCGATGCTCATGAAATTAATAAAGAGAATAAGAGCCACAGGAAAATTGCTAGCAGGAACCATGCAATGAAAAGAGTCCAACTTCATGTGAAAAACCTGAAAAAATGAAAATGAGGAAAGTAACAGAATATCTGTCGAAAAGCAACAAAGCTTCTGCCCAGCCAGCATTCATCCAAATAGTACTGGGCACGGGGGAAGGGCTGAGTCAATAAAATGCTCATCAGTGCTTCCTAGTGTGAGGAGATACGGCCTGAGGAGTTGCCCATTAAAAGTTATAGAGCAGCTTTCAATCTTGGCTACTTACCAGAAAACTCGTTTTGCTGAGACAGGTGGAACCATTAAGTTCTGCCTCTTTTTCCCAGCCACCTAGACCTAATTAAGCATAATATCCAAAGTGTGAATTAATTTTCTCAAGTCATTGAAATGCACCTTCAACTAAGGGTGGAAACCTAGATCTTGGGCATTTAACAAGAGAGAAAGAGAGAGAGAGAGAGAGAGAGAGAGAGAGAGAGAGAGAGAGAGAGAGAGAGAGAGAGAGAGAGAATACACCTTGGTGATCTATTTCTACAGGTAAGGTTTCTCCCTGCCCCACCTCACACCTCATATTCTTATGATGTATGTGTGTATGTAAAAGTACATGCAAGCAACATCTAGACTTTAGCCCTTGCTTATCATAAAGATAACAGCTTTCCCATAAGCACCAAAAACGGCAAAGCAAATTCACACTTATATATACAAAAGGTGTGGAAAGAGCACCCATGCTTAGTATGAGCAAGAGCTTATGACAGAATTGCCACACTGAAAATTCACCAATGCCATGAAAAGACAAGAACTAGAGAAACAGGCCACATGCTGCCCAGAAGTTGGGGGAAGAATCCTGTGGGAAAGAAATGCTCACAGAATTGCATGAAGGGCACTTTCAGCAATAGAAACAAGATACATCACAGGGAAGTCCAAGCTGAGGAACTAACATAACAAAATGGGATGAAAGGGGACATGGCAGATTTCAAGAAACAAATTGAGAACTCTAGCACTGTTGTAAATTTAATCACAGAATAAAATAGGCTCAGTTACAAGCAAAAGAATGGTACAGAAAGGCAGTTTGGGATAAGCACGTGAACGAAGAGGTAAATATACGAGGTAAAAAAACTGAAAAGATTACAAAAATGCTTTTTCTTATTTTGCCGCCACGTGGAGAGAGCTTACTTCAGCGTAAGACCAACAGAGAATAAGTGGTGCCAGGAGACAATAAAGACAGATTGCAGACGGTGTCTCATAATCACCTGGCTCCACTGTACCTGAGGCTGGGAATCCCCCCTTTAGACTTCCTGGTTACTTGAACACTAAACCCTCCACGTCTTTGCATAACACACTTTTTGTTATGTTTTCCACTTGCACCTGAAAACGGCCTTCTCAATAAAATGCTTAGACCTGAATGACCTAAAGTAACAGGGTAAGCTTTCAGAGTCTTATGTTCTCACCTGAAACATAGAGAGGACAACTGCATCTACCCTGACAGGTTGTGGTAGGCACACTGCATAGTATCCAACATAGCATCTGGTATGCAGTGAGTGATGTACATGGAGGCTATTATTTTTGAGTTCTGAGTGAATTCCACCATGCTATTCCACCTAAGTTGGAGGGATAAGCTGTTTCCATTTTGTGTTTGAACATTTTAGTGATTAACTCTTATATAGTCCTTAATGTGTGACAGGTATTTTGTTAACCATTTTTTACAACACATTAATTTAAGCCTTACAAACCCTATGGCATAGATATGCCATTATTCCCATGTTATAGAGGTGCAGGAGGTTAGGCAACCTTCCCAAGGTCACACAGCTTGTTAGTGATGGAGGGGAGCTCTGGGAGCTGGTTAGTGATGGAGGGGGAAATGGTTAATGATGGAGAGGAAGCTCTGGACACTGATTATTGATGGAAGGGGAGCTGGTTAGTGATGGAGGGGGACCTCTGGATACTAGTTAATGGTGGAGGGGAGCTGTGGGAGCTGGTTAGTGATAGAGGGGGAGCTCTAGATATTGGTTAGTGATGGAGGGGAAGCTCTAGACACTGGTTAGTGATGGAGGTGGAAATGGTTAGTGATGGAGGGGGAGCTCTGAGAGCTGGTTAGTGATGGAGGCTGAATTCTGGGAGCTGGTTAGTGGTGGAGAGGGAGTTCTGGGAGCTGATCTCTTTGCCAGAACTTGCAGAGACACAGCTGGGGGAGCTGGTTGCAGTGGAAAGAATCACGGAAGATTTCTGAGCCAAGAAATATTATATGAATTCCACATAACATAATTCAAAAACGCACAAGTGAGAGGCTGCGGTAGCAGCATCTGTGAAGCATGTCTGTGAGTGAGTGTCTTTTGTCCACCCTCCCAAAGGGAAGGAAGTGAGGACACCACCTGGTTTAAGCTCAGCACCTTGGAGAGCTCTTTAGGCATGAACCAACTTCACCTGATGGCTTCCGAGCAATCTTGCCTCTAGCAGTTAAAATAATCCTTTGACAAAGATAATTAAAATGCACACACAGCAAATATGCCTATATTGAGAAAATTTCTGAAGTTGATGAAATGTGACTGTTCTCTTGTGATATATAGTCAATCATCTTAGCAATATAACAAGTTACCATTGTGCATCTCAAATGAAGAAGGAACAATAAAAAGCCGAGGAAGGGCTGTTAATGGTTTGAATAAAGGCAGCTGCCTCCCTGAGCTGCGGGGGTGATGAAGGTGCTGACACATGACAGCAGCAAGGTGGGAGTGGAAGGGTGAGGGCAGAAACAAGAGCGAGGGGGGAACAGATTCAGAGGAACAGGAAGTGAAGGAACATCTTTCATTAATTAAGAGCCTACTATATACAGCAATGTTGGGAAACTCAAATGTATTTTTTTAAACCTTAAAATAGTCATGATGACACAGTTGCTGATCCTTACATTACAGATGTAGGAATGGGAAGAGATAAAGGGTAAGGGTGGAGAGAAGGAATGGAGAGAAGGGTGGGAGAGAAGACAAAGGGAAGGGTAAAGCAAGTTGGTGGAGGAGAGAGAAATGGAAGAGAAAAGGGAAGCAAACGATCAACATATATGCCCACTCGACGTGGCTCGGTGGTTGAGCATAATTGTCCCGTGGACCAGGAGGTCACTGGTTCAATTCCTGGTCAGGGCACTTACCCAGGTTGTGGGCTCAATCCCCAGTAGGGGGCATGCAGGAGGCAGCTGATTGATGTCTCTATCTCTCTCTCCTTCTCCTTTCTCTCTCTGAAATTAATTAAGAAATCAACATATATAAATGGGGAAGTAAAAAAAAGGTACAAAAATACCTAACAGAATAAGAGGAAAACCAACACAAATCCAAACCCCAGTGACCCTAAAAATAGGACAAGCTGAGCTCTTTTTTCCTCAGGAAAAGTTCCATGGGAAGAAATTGTTCCAAGACTCGTCTGTGAAGAGAACACAGAAAAAGGAAGAGATGCCATGCTAGTTAAAAAGGGGCATGGATTTGCAAGTGTTCACAGGAAAAAGATAGCAATGGATGTGCAACACCGGCCTGAGGCTTTCTCATGGGAGCCTGCAGTGACCTTCTACCTTGAAGGAGGCTATCCAGGCCATCCTGAGGCAGTCATTATTTCACCTAACTCGCATGCTTAACAACCTTAGGAGCTAGGTACTATTGTCAACACCATCAAAGACATAGTAAGCTGCTGAGATGGGACTCAAATCGGCTGTGTTTAACTATAAACCTGATGTTGTAAACACGGCCCTTCTTAGTTAAAACAGTGGAAAGAAAAGCATAATTATTTGCTCATCCTTTGAGGATGTCTACATGACAATGTTCAGCAGGCCTCCTTATTCTTGCTCAGACCAGTTCACAGGGCTGGGCCAGGGCATGACTTGCTGAAATGTTTTTGCCAAGATTTACAAAGATACTGTTTGCAAGCCTCTTATGGATATACTAGGGGCCCGGTGTACAAAAATTTGTGCACTTTGGGGGGGGTCCCTCAGCCCAGCCTGGGCCCTCTCACAGTCTGGGACCCCTCAGGGGATATCCACCTGCTGGCATGCCTAGCCAGCCTGGGTGAGGAGCTGAGGGCCATTTTCAGGCTGCCCACAACTCCCATTGACCCAATGTCCCAGTGAGGCTGGCTGGAATCAGGTTTCTGGAGTTTATCTTCTATAATTGAAACTTTGTTGCCTTGAGCAGAGGCCTAGTCAGGCAAGGAAGCCTTCTGTTTGCTTTAGCTCCATGGCATCTATAATTGAAACATTGTTGCCTTGAGCAGAGGCCTGGCTGGCCTAGGCAGGCAGTTTCAACTCTATCGCTGGTGCAATGGAAGCATCCTGTTTGCTCTAGCTCCATGACTGCCAGCCACCATCTTGGATGGGTTAATTTGCATACAGTCGCTTTGATTGGCTGGTGGGCATGGCTTGGGTGTCTTGGAGTGATGTTTAATTCACATATTACTCTTTTATTAGATTAGATTTTGTTTAGACTACATAGTATTTATTTTTAAAGTTGAATTAGTTAAAAAGGTTAAAATATTGGGAGATTTCACACAAGATCCCAGATAAGCCCCCATTCACCTGGCAGACCTGGAAGCTACAGGAGACCTTAGGAAACGAATCCTTCTCTTTTGCAACAAACAGCACCGGCAAAAATCCAGAAGCTGCTGTATGTTGTCTCTTAACCAACCAGTGCTTTCTGTGGGTTACATGCCCTGACTCACAGTCATACGTCCACCATCCTTGCAGCTGGGGCTGTGGTCATTCCCACTAAAACCACAGAGTGGGTGAGTGTGGGACAAGTGCCTTTGTAAAACAGAGGCAGGATGCTGTCCCAAGAAGAGGAGGAAATGGATGATGTAATAACAGATTTCTACGTCAGTTATTAGGAAACTACCTCTGCCATTAAACCATGTGTAAATGAATAAGCGAAGGCAGGGCATTAATCAAGAGCCATCTCCGGTCTGACCTTGGGGGTGTTTGGAAGTCACTGTTCCTCTGTTGCTGGGATCCCACTGTGAGAAACTCAATGCAGGCACCTCAGAACACTCAGCGTTTTCAGGGGCCAGGCAGGAAGCTCTCTGCAGGGCTAAGAGGACTTTGGGGCTACGAGGAGGCAGCTATTGGCTGACACTCTTCAGCAGCTCATTTACTCTCAGACCCTGAAAAGGAAAGTGGGTGCAGGTGTGGGCGATGCTTCCTCTGCAGCCCTGCGGCCTGCCCATCTGGAAGGAAGGGCGCGTGGTGGTGATTCAAGGAAATCTTTCACTTTCCAGGTACCGGGATAGATGATGTTCTATTTCATTCAACTTTTACAGTAACCCTGTAAAGTTAGAGGAATTTTAATACTAATTAAAGATAGGGAAACTGAGGCTAGAAGTTTCTAAGTACTTTGCTCAGGGTCACATGCCTAGGTACTTATTGCATCCAAATATAAACATAGATAGTGACTCCCCTACTCTCATTATGGCCATTGAGTGCCCTCTTCTAAATCTTCCCATTAAGGCATTTATCATAATGTTGTATGTGCTCCTTTACTCACATCTAACGGACAATGCATTAGACTGCAAGCCGCTTGTAAGTACCAGGCTTCCCTGTCGTAGCTGCTATCACCACTTTATCACCTGGCAAGGTGTTTGGCAAAATGGATGACTTGAATGAATATATGAGTGAATGACTTAACTTGTGCTTGTAAAGTTCATATTTATTTTATTCCACAACCATTTTGTGTATTTGCTTAAAATGCCTCTATGCTCCCTCAATCCCTGGAATACACTGTTCATAGTCCTTGCATAATAATATGTAAAGCTATACACAAAATAACGTTTTATAAAAATCATTTTACAAAATTAGGCAATTTCAAATAAGTTTTTGCAGCTTGTTTCTTCCAATGAACAATACACATTATAAACATATGTCTAGAGTAATATGCATAAATCTAATTCAGTAGTTTTTTTTTACAACTGCATTATATTTCATGGAATAAATATACTGAGATTTGTTCAACTCTTCCTTTGTTGGTCAACATGCAGGATTTCCTGGCTTTCATTTCTTGTCTTTTTAAACATGCTTCAGTAATATCTCTGTATACATATTTTATTTACTCAGACATTTGTATTTATGGAGTAGACTTCCTGAAGTGGAACTTCTAGGTTGGAGACTACAGTGTATGAGATTTTTTAAACTGTATAATAGATATTGTCAGACGGCTTTCCAAAGAGGCAGCAGCATTTCTTATTTATGCCAGAAACACATGAACGCATTCCTCCCCTTCACATCTTTGCTATACTTGCATATTAATGCGTTTATTTCTTTTTCATCCACTGAATGAGAGGTGATGTTTTAATTTGATTTTATTCACTACTAATAAGAACTTGTCAAATGCTTCTTGGCCATGATTTCTGCTTTTGTGAATTGCCATATTGTGGAAGAGTCCTCCAGAAGATCATCAAACCCTATTATCTCTTCTTGAGCACAGGACTGGACTACATTTCCCAGACCCCTTTGCACTTGGCATGATCATGTGACCAAGTTCAGACCAACGAAATGCGAATGGAATAGAATTCTTTTCTCCCAGTCCTGTTTGAACAAATCCTCTCAAGTGTCATTCTAATACACAGAACTCAGGGGTCCTAGAAAGGGGGACTTATGAGATGACAGGGGCCAGGGCCTGTAAAAGAGCACATAATGCACCTGCTGTACAGGAAGACCTATTTTAGTCTTCACAGAACAGATGCAGACATTCATATTCTGTTAAATCGTGGAGATTCGGGTGTCACAGAGCACCTGCCACTGCCTATGCTAGTATTCTGTTGATATCATTTATCTATGGGCTGTTTTTTTGGTTTTGCATTTTTGAGATGCTTATTTTTTCTTAACATTTCTGCATCACCTGTATATGTGCTAATCTACTATTTGCAATGTCTCAAATTTGTATTTTCCTCAATCTATCCTTTGTCCTTTGATTTTATAATAACATCTTCTTCCTTTAATTATTTTTAAATAGTGGTGTTTGAATGTTCTGTGTTATTTAAGAAGTTTTTCTTTGACCTGATATTTATAAATATTTTTCTTAAATGTGTATTCATATTTTATTATGAATTATTTTGATTTTACATATTTTTCATCAAGCTGGAGCCAGTGTCTATATGTTCTGCATAGTAGGGATTTAAACATTGCATATTCTCGGATACATGGCTTGTTATGCCAGAACCTTTTAGTAAATAAACCTTTGTTTTCTCACTTGAGTTAAACTATCATCTATTTAAGACACTAAATTCATTTATATACCAGGATCCAGTCTGTATTTTCTATTGCTTTCTGTTGTAGTGTCTATCATGGCAATACTGTTTTGATTAGAGCATTTTTGGAGTGTGTTTTTACATAAATGGTAGAATAATTCCCTCTCTGCCATTCTTCATTTTCAAAAACCCCAAATTATTTTTTAATAATTAAAGCCAAAATTAAACACACACACACACACGCATACACATGCATGCCACACACGCGCGCACACACACACAGGAATTCTGAGGAATTTTGGTAAATATACTAACTTGGAAAGGTGGATTTTTATGATCCATAGTCATCCATTCAGAAGCATGCTTTTTCTCTCCATTAATTCAGATCATGTTTTATGCTCTTCAATAAAATTTTATAGTTTTATTCAGATAAGTACCGTGCTTGCTAAATTTATTCATAGATATTTTATAGTTTTTACGACTATTGTGAATGGGTGTCCCCTCCTCCCACTTTCTTTTCTAACTGTATATTTTTAATGTTGAGAGATCTTTGATTTGCTGCTTCTATAATTCACACCACATTAGGAAGCCCAGCCCACAACCAGTGCCATCGAGAATGTGGAGGATGCATGCTTCCAAATTTTTGTGTTTTTTTCCCCCACAAACTATGTATTCTAGATGGGGTATTCTAGAAACCAGGTTGACATATTGGTATACTGTAAGGTAATGGATGAATAATCAGGATGTGAGCAGAGGTTGAGCTAAACTGACTTATCTGTGGCAGCTGAACTTGTCCATCTTGAAATGCATGGGATTCTCTTGGGTAGGAGTTAACACACAGGAGTACACAAGAGAATGCTCAGAGGATGTTCTACATGGTGAGCTCAGGATAAGCTGGGCTTTCATGATGAAGACATAAGAGGCTGAGTCTAATGCAAGTAAAAAAAAACCTCAAATGCTCAACAGAATAATTGAGCAGAACAAGAACTGGAGACCACAGGAGGACCCAGACAAATAGGATCAAATGCAACTTCAATTGTATTTCTTTTTTAAAAACTTGCTTTATTATGAAAGTATTATAGATGTTCCCTTGTCTTTCCCTATTGACCCCCTCCACCCACAACCCCCAGGCCTTCACCACTCTATTGTCTGTGTCCATGGGTTATGCATATATGCATAATTTCCCTGGTTAATCTCTCCCCACCCACTCCACCCACCCCTGCCTTCTCTCAGAGCTTCGTCCATCTGTTTCATGCTTCTATGTTTCTGGATCTACTTTGTTCATCAGTTTATTGTATTAATTAGATTCCACATATGAGTGCAATCATGTGATACTTGTCTTTCTCTGACTGGCTTATTTTGCTTAGCATAATACTCTCCAGGTCCCTCCATGCTGTCTCAAAGGGTAAGAGATCCTTCTTTTTTACAGCTGCATAGTATTCCATGTATAAATGTGCCACACTTATCTTAGCTTTTTTACCCACTTACCTACTTGTGGGCATTTGGGCTGTTTCTTGATCTTGACTATTGTAAATTGTGCGGCTATGAACATAGGGGTGCATATGTCCTTTGTGATTGGTGTTTCTGGTTTCTTGGGATATATTCCTAAAAGTGGGATCACTGGGTCAAATGGCAGTTCCATTTTTAATATTTTGAGGAAACTCCATACTGTTCTCCATAGTGGCAACACCAGTCTGCATTCCCACCAGCAGTGCATGAGGGTTCTCTCTTCTCCACATTCCCACCAGCACTTGTCACTTGTTGATTTGTTGATGGTAGCCATTCTGACAGGTATGAGGTGATACCTCATTATCATTTTAATTTGCATCTCTCTGATGATTAGTGACTGAGCTTTTATACTAGTACTTAACAAGTAGAAAATTAAAAAAATATATAAATAATTTTGCTAAAGGACATACAATACCTGTACACTAAGATTTTTAATTGACAAGATAAATTTTAAAAGTCCTAAAAAATGGAGAGATATACTGTGTTTGTGGATTAGAAGACTCTATATTTTTAAGATGCCTATTTTCCTTAAAACCCACTCAAAATCCCAGGAAGCTGTTTTCTTGTACTAATTGATGAGCTGAATCTCAAATTTCATTAGAAATGCAAAGGCTCTGGAACAGTCAAAACAATCTGAGGAAACATTTACTATTGAATTAAATAATGTAGTGTAATTACTTTGTTACTCCTCCCCATATGTTTTCTGTATTGTTGTTGAGGTCTGAGTTGGAGAACGTATACTCTCTAGACTTACTACTGAACTAAAGGGATCAAGACAGTGTGACATTGGTGTAAAACAACGGGACAGAATAACGAGCTCAGAAATAAATAGACTCACACATGTTTGGTCAGCTGAATTTCATAAAGGCACGGAGGCAATGCACCGGAGAAAGAGTAATCTTTTCAATAATAATTGATTCTCCATTTTCTAAAAGTAAGAAAGCACTTGCCTCACACACAAAATTTAACTTGAATGGATTATGGATCTAAATGTAAGAGCTAAAATATAAACTTACAGAAGAAAACGCCAGAGAAAATCTCATTGACCTTAAGGCTGTCTAATATTTCTTAAATAAAAGACACAAAAATCTATAATAAAAACATAATATGCTAATAAGACCAACCATCCTTCTGGTTGACCTTACGGACGAGGCCTGGGCTGCCAGGGAAGCCCGGGTCCCGAGTGCCTTCCAGTGGCCAGAGGGAAGCCTGGGTCCCAGGCACCAGAGGGAAGCCAGTGCAGGCAGCCAGGGAAAGGAAGGCCCACTCTTGCCTGAATTTCGTACTTGGAGCCTCTAGTAGATATTATAAAAGAAACAGCATCGATAAATTAGATTTTATTAAAATTGAAAAGTTTTCTTCTTCAAAAGACTTTCAAAAAAATCAAAAGGCAAATTACAAACCTGGAGGATATATTTTGAAAACATATATGTAAACAAAAATTTACATCTAGAATATATCAAGAACTCAGTATTCAAAATTAAAAAATAATCTGATGGAAGGGGTGTGAGAGGGAATTTTCTGGGCTGTGGGAATGTCTTCTGGGTGTTTGGGGGGTGGCTACACTGGTGACATCATGCTAATGTGTGAGATCTGTGCGTGGATTGCGTGCAAATCAGACCTCAACAAAACACAGTAGTCATGTGAGGAGGAGGAACAAAGTAATTGCGCTGTATTAGTTAATTCTTACCTGGGTTATCTCAGTGAATTCTTACCTCAGCTCTGAAAGAGGTACTCACTTCATTTTCCAGTTGAGGAAATTGAGACTCAGAGGGCATGAGGCATGCTCAAGGTCACACTCTAGTAAGTGGCTGAGCTCCAAAACCTGAATCTGGAGTCAGACCTTCTCTACCTATACATCCCATCAAGTACATTAGCTTGAGTCAGAGGTGGACTGGGACTTGTCCAGGCGACAGAGGCCATCGGGAGGGATGGCGAGACCCCCGAGGAGCACAGACACAGAGGGACGAGGAGGCATCAGACTTTGCTGGGCGCTTGCGTGGTGGCCTCTTATCCGTGGAGCAGGTCTGCACCTAGACACGCCTGTTAGGTGAGCACATGCGATGAGGGACAGGCCGAATTCTCAGGGCCCTCTGAGCAGCTGAGATTTCTTTTCTGTTCTTTCGTTCTGTGTCGTCTCTTGAGAGCTCCTCTTCGTCTCCTGAGACCTGTGCTTTTCCAGAGCGAGTTGGAGGGAGATCGTGTCTGGAACGTCAGCCCCGGAGGGCGGGCATGTTCACCACCGTATTCACTGGGTTTGCCCCAGGGTCTAGCATAGCGCCAGCTACTCAATGATTAAAAAATCCCCCTGACCCTCCATTTCAGCAACCTGATGCCTCCTGACCACTGTCTGCCTTGTTAAACCTCTTCCTCAGGTGAGACCCGGAAGTACTGCTCATGGTAATAATGCTAAGCCTGCAGGGCCTTCCTCAGGCCCAGCCATGTGCTGGCCTGGTGCCCTTTCTCCAGAGACGGAGGGTAGCAGCGCGCAGCATGGTCCCTGCATGGGCTGGTGCAACAGGACCCCTCTCCTCACTTGGCTCTGTGCCTGCTCCTGGGGAACGCACAGGGCCAGCAGTTGACAGGATTAAGATTTGATTTGACACCCCATTGGGGCACCATTCCGAAACTCAATTGTGCCAGGCAATGGAGGAGCACTTATTGGTTTCAGAGGGGATGGAAAACAATTTAAGCAACCTCTGTTCTCCTCAGCCCAGACACACACCATTGCTCCCCTGGCTTAGGAACAGCTGCTGCCACTGTGCAGAGACGGGAGCTCGCAGCGAAGCCCTCCCTCGTCTGTCTGCAGCACATCCAGGAGGAACTGCATTCCATTGGCTCAGACCCTGCGTGAACCCCAAGTCCACCTGCTTTCCCCTTGGGAGGCGGGGCGGGGATGGGTGTGCCAGCAGCCCTGGAGCCTGGGGCGTGAAAGCAGAGAGAGTGTCAGAGTCTCCCTCTGAGGGTAGAGCTGAAGCTGCAGGGAGAGCGGAGACATTGTGGCTCAGGAACTTTAACGGAACCCAAGTGGGTGGTGGCCTGATTGTCCCAGGAAGAGGCACAGACACATAGTCCCAGGGACACTAGACAACAAACACCAACCAACAGGACAGTTCACTCTGTACTGGGATGGGATCCGGGCTGCGACGGTTAATGTTATGTGTCCTCACAGCTGGGCGAAGGGTACCTGGTGGCTGGGGAAACAGCATTTCTGGGTGTGCCTGGGCGTGTCTGCAAGGGCATCTCTGGAGGAGACTGGCATTTGAATCGGGAGACTGAGAAAGGAAGACCCTGCACCAGGGTGGGTGGGCGCCACCCACTCCACTGAGGGCCCAAAAGAGCAAAAAGGTGAAGGGAGGGAAGATTGTTTCTCTCCCCATGCTGGACCCCGTCCTCCCCTGCTCTCAGCCAGAGGCTTCTAGGCCGCAGACCTGGGCTGAGTCACCCCACCGGCTTTTGGGGTCTTTCACTGGTAGACAGCAGATGGCCTCCTCAGCCTCCATTGTCACGTATCCTCCAGCCGACTTCCTAATCTCCTTGTCTCCTTCTGGTTTGGTTCCTCAGGAAGGTCCTGACTAGAAACTGGGAGATCTGAACTGTCAAGATGTCTGGGTAACAGAGATTTTCAGAATAAAGAGGTGTGGGTTCTGGTTGTAGAAACTGAGATGGCCACAGAACTGAAATCTCAAGTCCACCTGAGCTGAGAGGTGATGTTGGCAGGACATGGATGTAAGGAAACCATCATCCCTGGGTTTCAGGTGGGGTCTCTAGGTTTTAGGTTGATTATGAAACTGGCCCAGCCCCTGTCTTCAGGTAGCTCAGAGTCTAATGGGGTGGACTGCAAGCTTGGGGAGAAACTGTGAATGTGGGATGTGCAGTCATCAGAAAGCATAGGGTGGGCCAGTGGAGGCCAGTTATTTTTATTTTTATTTTAGAGAGGAAGAGAGAGAGAGAGAGAGAGAGAGAGAGAGAGAGAGAGAGAGAGAGAGAGACATATCTGTGAGAGAGAAACATCAATCCGTTGCTTCCCATATGCACCCTGACTGGGAATCAAGCCCTCAACCTCAGTACGTGCCCTGACCAGAAATCAAACCTGAAACCTTTATGTTGTGTGGACAACACTCCAACCAACTGAGCCACCGGCTGCGGAGGGATAGAGTTTTGAAGATGAGAGCAGGAATTATTAGCGCGTGTTTACAAGCATTTCAGGAAAAGGCAGCAGTTGGAACAAGAGCACGGAAACAGTGCACATTAGGGTCAAATGAGAACCCACTAGTGCCCCAGTGGCTGTGAGGAGCCGTCTGAGAAGAGAGTCCTGGACACCAGTGGGTTTGTTTCAGTGAGCATGCGCCCTCGCTTCTTCAGTGACAGTCCTGTTATATTTGAGAAGTGGCTCCCTGTCCCCCCAGGAAGCCACAACCTGGTCAAGGCTGGTTAAAATCAAGCCCTGGTTCTGTTCGCCAACCACAATGCTGGTGGCCTGTATCATAAAGAAGGGACATTTCCCTGCAACTTGAACCAAGATGCCTTGTGGGCTGGCAGCCTCCCTGGTTGTGATTAAGTGCCCAGCTCTCCTTTAGCCAAGAATTGGGTACATAACCAAGTCTCTGCCAACAAGAATCTCTCTCCGTGGTGTCTCTAACAAGGATGGAAAATGGTGGGAGGTGATCATCCAGGGACCGAGGCAACCCCATCGACCCCGTCGGTGCTGCTGCAAGGACCTCCCCAAGCTCCCTGGCCCCAGCCCTTTTCAAAGGCTCCTCCTGCCTCCATCCATGTAGACACTGCAGTCTAGCGAATCACGTGGCCAAGAGGGAAGGTGCTGGTTTTGATAGGACGGCCGGGGCAGCCTCTTGGTAGGTGACCTAAGGAGCCATACAGATCTGACGAAGGTGCTCCGGGTAGGCGGGTAGCAGGAGCGGAGGCCGAGGTGGGAGCGCATGGGGCCGGTTGGAAGAGCAGCAGTAAAGTGAGACGGAGCACGGCAGACAAGGAGGAGACCACAGCCAACAGGGGTGCAGCCGTGGCTGAAAACGAGGGCTCTGATGTCAGCCTTTCCCCTCCAGGGTGGGCCATTGGCCAAGCTACTTGACCTCTAGTCCTCAGAGGAGCCAACAATAAAACCCACCCCACAGGTTGTTGTGACATGTTCATACATGTCAAAGGGTAGGAAGGTGCCTGGCACACGCATGGCTGGGTGGTTCCGTTGGTTGGAGGGCTCCGTACGCCTAAAGGCTGTGAGTTTGACTCCCGGTCAGGCCACATGCCTGGGTTGCAGGTTTGATCCACAGTCGGGGTGTGTTTGGGAGGCAACCAATCCATACTTCTCCCTCATATCGTATCTCTCTCTCTCCCTCCCCTGTCTCCCTTCCTAAAGACATACCCTCAGATGAGGATTAAAAAGCAAAGAAGTTCCTGGTACCTCCTGCTTGACAACTATTAGTGCTGAAACCGTGATGACCATTTCATCTTTATTCTCCACGCAGGGGGCAGTCCTGGAGGACCCCCAGCAGAGGAGGGACCTGGGCTGACTCGGGTTCAAACCTCGCTCTGCCTGTTGTACTGAGAAGAGGTTGCACTATGGACCAGCCATGACCCAGGCAAGTGCCAGCGGGTGACAGAGCCGGGCAGCATCTGCTTTAGTCACTCAGAGCTGCTTTCTGCTGCTCCCCGAAGAGACCCAGCACCGTTAAAAGATGTGAGGCTGCCCCTGGTGGGAGATGAGGCGGGCGAGACAGGGGCACAGTCCAATCACACGGGGCCTTGAATGCGATTCTACGGAGGCTGACCTTTGGGGAAGGCCACGGGGAGCTTTTGAGGGGAAGGAGGAGGATAACATCACATCTGCATTTCCCACATCTCCCACTGGTGCGATGCAGATGACGAAGAGGAGGGGCGAGACTTAGAGACCAGACGCCCAGCAGTGGGGGTCCATGGGCAGGGGCTGGGGAGACGATTCTGGTGGTGACAGTGAGGCCTTGGGAATAATGACTGAGACTAGTTCTTCTCCTTTCAGTGGTGGATTGGGACTTGTAATGGGACTTCAGGTCCCAGGGTTGCAATGGGCTGTGTCTGCTAGAACCCAGAGAAATATCATCACAGATGGATTGGTTTTAAGCCAGCGCTGGGAGAAATCTATAAGGCAAACCTGGCAGGATTTAATCAAAGCCACTGGAAATAATCTCAGATTCCCAGCCTCCAGGCCAGGGGTTATAACAAGGCAACACGAGGGCCAAAAAGAATACAGACCTGCTCTGGTGACCCTCTCACTACTTAAACATGTGAATTAGTTGCCATGGAGATTTTATATTAAAAGCTGAGTTTTCTATACAAAAACTCTGGCTGCCCAGGCGTGGGCACCATCCACACTGGCAGTAATGAGTTGCCGGCAGAAAACGGCGGTGCCTGGTGTCCAGTGTGCCCGGGTCCTGGCTGGCCATCTATGAGTTTTCCCCACCGCCCACCCCGCAGGCCTTTGGGATGGTGACCTCTGCCAAGATGCACCCTGCCCAGGTTCTGTGCTGACAAGAGCCATGGAAACTGCTCAGTGCCGCCTGCAAAGCCAGGGCCTGGGAGGAGTTCCCTGTTCACTGTCAAATGTCCTTACCTCACGAACACCAGGCTGTACCCCAGCCCCTGCTCCCTGGATCCTGGTGGCCCCCTTCCTCCCTTCCTCCACGCATCACTTGTGCCAGCTCCCAGGCCTTCAGAATAATTGGGTCTGAGCAAGCATTCCCTCTATAAATATTAATTTGGATATGCTTGGTATACGCTGCTTCTTTTAGATGAATTGTTAACTAGCTTTCTATCTGAAGCTTCTCCATGAGCAAAGCAAGATCTCTCTGCTGGCTTCTCCCTCTATGGGGGGTGGGGAAGGTGGAATTTGCTGGAAGTCGCAGGGTTCATGCAGGAGATGAGAGGGGAGCGGTGTCTGGTCAGGCTCCCTGAAGCTACAAGCTCCCGGACTCATCTGGACAACCTGAGAGGAACACGCTTGCTGGAGACCAGCAGCCCGTAGGTTATAGCCCGAATCCCAGCTCTGCCGCTAAGTCAGTGCATGAACTGGGGCAAGGTGCTTAACCCCGCTGGGCTGTGGCTTCTCATTTGCAAAACGGGGCTAAGATGTGCCTCCAAAGTGCAACCATGTGTGTTGGGTAAGCACAGCTGATTCTCAGTGAAAAGGGTATGTTAATGAAGGAGAGAGGATTCTAGAGCTACTGCAGGGAAGTCCATGTGTCCTCACCCTTCCGGCCACCTACACAAAATCCAGGGTTTTGCCTGGGCCCGAGTTAGCGTGCAGAAGTGGCCCTGCCACACTGGTGTCACGTCTAAGTCACCATTGTATCTTGAGGAAGCACAACTTCTCACCCATTCATTCAGTGAGCACCTAGTACCTACTATGTGCCTGGTGTAGTGACAGCCCTGAGGATGCAGTGGGTGGTGCTGGGGATGGGCCCACAATGGGAAGGCATTTGTTGCTGGGAGCCAGCACCTGCCGGTTAACAGTTCAGATTATGGACCATAGAGACTGTTGGGTGCACCTCTAGCTTGTGACCTTGAGCTCACAAAGGACTTGGTCTTCGAAAGTCCACTCTCTTCATCCACAGCATGGGAACAGCACTCCCACCAGACAAGGGATGATAGGTCTGCTTTTCTTGCCTTCCAGGAGTTAGTTTTTTTTTTTTTTTGCTTTACTTGCTGCAAAGCACAAACAATTGTGCAGTGCTTTTCCGAAAGGAAGGCTGCCATCTCCCACTGCCTCAAGGGGTGCCCCAGTGCAGCCCTCCTGGCACTGACCAGCTAGCCAGTGATCACACTGTTCCAGCTGCCGACCAGGCTCATAGTGTAAGCGCTCATGTGGGTGAGTCTTCCAGAAGCAGAGATCAGGGCCCAGGTGTTCCGAGACCCAGGAGACCCTCCCACCTACACAGCATGGACTTCCAGTCTCTGTGGGATTCCTGGCCTTGCCACAGTGCTGCCTTTGGCATCATGGGGTTGGCCTGTCAACCCTGCTGGAGAGAGTTCTAGACTAGCGTGCTCCTGTCAGCATATAGCGGCGTGGACTCTGAAGCCAGCCACTGGGCTCAATGCCTGCTCCGCCATGTCCTTGGCTGTGTGACCTTCAGCAGGTCCTCAGCTTCTTTGCATAATGGAGGTACTGATGGTACCTAAGTAATCGCTGTGCTGGCACTTCGAGCAAGTACTGCTGCTTGAGTGGCTTTGTTCCTGGTGTTTCATGGTGCCAGCAGCTGGGAATGGGCCATTGCTGGGCACGAAGTTAAAGGAAATAATATACAGTGACTGCTGGTAGAAGGCCCTGAATAAATGGCTTTTTGTTATTATCATTAATACCATTTATCATTACTATTACTATTTATAATGGAGCGATACTAACACTGATAAATCTGGGTGGGGCTGCCCCTGGCTCTCACCCACAGTGCTCCCAGCACTGGTGAGACTATCCGGGCAGCTGGGGAGGAAATCTTTAGGAGTAATCCGGCTTGGCTCAGAGGGTTGTCAGCATTCTATCTGCCCACTATCCCCAAAGCAGCTTCCACACAAGCTGACAGCTGCTTCCACTGAGAACGACTGCCCCTTCCTCGACCGGGGCTCAGGAGGCGGCTCTCACTGGAGCAGAGCAAGCTCACAGGCTGTGCCATGTTACCTGCCCCCGTGGGTGGTTAGGGACTATTCTTAAGGCAACAGGCAAAGCCAGCAGGAGAAGCCTCTCAGGCTGTGACCTTGGGCTCTGGCCAGGCCATTCCAACATCTTCTCCTGCCCGCTGACCTTAAACATGCTTCTTTCTGTAGTTGTTCAGGGCAACTTGGGCTGCACCAGTGAGTAGCCAAGGTGGGACTTCAGGGTAAAGGAGGCAGAAAAATATCTATTCCTCTCTCTGGAGGACCTGAGAGTAAGGTAGTAGCTACCCCCTCCTTTCACTAACCTTTGAGCTCCAAGAAGCAGGAACTGTGTCTGCCCATTTGATCTCTGCATGTACAAGGCTCAGCATATAGCAGATATTGGAAGTATTGGATGGACAGATGCACAGATGGATGGATGAACAGATGGATGGATGGACAGATGGATGAATAGATGGATGAAAGGTGGATGGATGGATGGACGGATGGACTGGACGGACAAACGGATGGATGGATGGATGGATGGATGAACAGACAGATGAATAGATGGATGGATGGATAGATAGATGAATGGATGGGTGGATGAATAGATGGATGGATGGGCAGATGGGTAAATAGATGGATGAATGGACAGATGAATGGATGGATGGATAGATGAATAGATAAATGAATAGGTAAGTGGATGGATGGATGGATGGATGGATGGATGGATAAATGAATAGATGGATGGATGGATAGATAGATGAATGGATGGTGGATGAATAGATGGATGGATGGGCAGATGGATAAATAGATGGATGAATGGATAGATAGATGGATGGATGGTGGATGAATAGATGGATGGATGGACAGATGAATGGATGGATGGATGGATAGATGGACGGACGGATGGATCACTGAGTTTCTCTACATCTCCTAGTTGCAACACCCCTGAAGCTGTGTTCCCTATTGTCCACAGACAAGTGCAGCCTAGCTCCCAGACTCATCTCCCAAAGGCAGAGGTTTTACGTCCCAGTAATTTCTTAGCCTTTCCGTCATGAGGGCTGGGCTCCATCTGTATCTGCCCATGGGCTCCCCAGAGCTACTCAGACCTTAGGGTCCCAGGTCATTTCCTGTCTGGACTCAGGTGTGATGGTCAGGATGACCCTCTCCATTTGCTGCAACAACCCCTCAATCTCAAGGCTCAGCACCACGGTGTATTTCTTACTCTTGCCACAACTCAATCAGCTATGGAGCCAGCAGTCTTACATGCCTTAACTTAACAATCCAGTTTCCTCCATCTCGAGGCCCCGCCTTCCCCATGGGGCTCTGCAGTCGTAGGGGGTCCCTATGCTCTGAACAAGGAATGGGAAGGATCTCCTGAGAGATTAGGGGCCAGGCTGGTGGTACACTCAGGCTGAAGGAAACACCCAGGGCTCCCAGCAGGTGGGAAGCCCAGAAAAAAGGAAGCCAGACCCTTGGAGAGCAGCACCTTGGCTGCCAGTCCCATCATCAGAGCCTCCACCTTGGAAAGGCCTGGGACACACTGGCCACTGCTGGGCACGAAGTTAAAGGAACTCTTACACAGCCACAGTCGCTGGCAGTGCCCTCAGTGTAACAGCAAGGGAGACTGGGGAGCAAGGTCTCTGTCCCTAGGTCAGTGGGCACCTCGCTCTGTCACAGCTTCCTCTGTGTCTCATCCCAGGCCCTTCTGCACAGGACAGAGCCCAGCTCCCAGCCCCAGTGGCCAGCGTCTCCCAGGCCTTTGCAAGGCGGAGGCTCTGATGTGGCGAGACTGGAGCTCTGTCCTCTGAGGGCGGGACTGGAGGCCAAGGTGCTGCTCTCCAAGGGCCTGGCTTCCTTTTTTCTGGGCTTCCCACCTGCTGGGAGCCCTGCGTGTTTCCTTCACCCCAGACCTCAGTGAATGACAAGTGATGGCCAAGACCTTGTTGACAGAGCGTGCCCACCTGGATGTGCAGCACTCCGCTTCCTGACACCATCTGCCCAATGGCTCCAGCCTGAGACTTCACCTTCTGGTGACTGTCCTCCTAACAGGACCACTATACTGGCCTCTGTCCCTTGCTCTTGACTTGCCCATGAAGGGACTCACCGTGTATACGCTTCGCCCTGAGTCCCGCTCAGTGGGACATAGGAGAGTTGCACATGCTGTTGGCGGTTCGCAGCTTACTGACTTATCTTTCAGGGGGACACTGGGCTTTCTGTTGGGGCTCCCAGGATCAGGCTGTCACAAAGCCTCGAGTTTCTCTGGTAAGCAAGGGCTCGCACGTCGATTGGCCACATTCTCAGGAGTCAACTTCCTGGGTTCTAGGGTCGCTGTATGTTGAGTCTCAGAAGATACTGACAAGCAGCTTTAAATTATTTACACCAGCCCCTGCTCCCAGCAGCGATGTACGCGCTTCAGGCCTTCACTTCCTTGCCACCATTCAGAATCATTAGTCTTTTCGACCTTGGCCATTCTGGTGGCAGGGACGACCTTGTGCATAGGTCTGGTCCTGCCACCCTCCCCAAGACATCGCCGCTGTTCCCTGGAAGCTGCACTGGGCTCCCCCACTGCACCCTCTGCTTTCTGCTCCTGCCAAACCCCCAGCCCATCTTCCCACAGCACCCGGATACTGTCACTTCCCTTCAAATGCTTCCCTGGCCCGGGTCCTGCTCAGAAAGAAATCTGTGCTCTTCCGATGACCTTCAGGCCTCCATGTCTCTCTCCTCCCTCCAGATTTGAGTCCAAACAACGCCTTCCCGGTGGGCGGGCCTTTCTTCATTCACTGATTAGATAATGCCCCCCCCCCCCCACTCTCCCCCATACCACTGCCCATATCACCGCCCATAACACCTACCCCACTGCCTTGCTCTGAGCTGCTCCCACTCACCCAGAAGGCCCCTGCCAGTGCTCCCTCTGTGCCCAGCACCCGCCAGTCCCGCATATGGAAGACCTTCCTCAGTGTCGGTTATGAGCACCTGGCGCCTCTGGGGACGGGCCTTGTGAATGAGGCCCAAGGGCCTGCTCTTACTGCTTGTGTTGTCACTAAATCACTGCATTTCTCACTCAAACCCCAAACTGTGGTAAGTGAGAGTGAGAAGCCTAAGGCCCTGATGCCCCATTGTCCAGCCACGCTGGTCTAATGGAAATTCAAGTCCACACCTTGATTTTGACCGAGAACAGACCAAGCCCACAGCTCAGCCGGCTGGCGGGCCAGCCTCCCTCCCTCCTCAGCAGGGCTTTTAACCTGGGCGTCTGAACACGCCGCCAGCCATCCCTCCATAAAGCCTGCCTTGGGGACCTTCCGGAGAGCAGAGATTTACTGCCTCTTCCAGAGTCACCTGCGAGGGCCAGGGAGCTGCTGTTGTTATTTTCTTCATTTTTCTCTTGGACAACCTGGGGCTGATCTAACAAAAGCTCTGCTCCCTTCCCCCTCTTTCCTGGAGCAACTAGAGGCCTCCCCCCTCCCCCCCAGCCAAGATGGGGTGTGAGACCCACCACCTCTTGCAGGCTGCGTGGAAGAGAAGGCAGAAACGGAGAAGAGCTATTTTGAGGTACAAAAAAGACGACTTCCTCTCTAGGCAGTTTCTAGTCCTGCAGAGGACTGACCACCACATCCAGGCAGGGCCCTTGTGCACATGTGGGATCAGAGGGCCCTGGGCCAGCACGGTGCTGGGGGCCTCTGCGCTGGGCAGTGCCACGGACTCTCTCTCTCTTCTCTGTCTCTCTGACTTGGTTTCTCTTTCTCTGTCTCTCTCCCATCTCCTGATTCCTCCCTCCATAAACCCATGTGGACCTAAACTCCAAAATGTCAGAGGCAGTGTTTCCCCCTCCCTCCCTTAAGTGCGCAGGCACCACGGACTAGGAATCCTCAGAGCTATCTCTCAAAACGTGTCTCTCTCACAAACAAATAAGCACAAATACACACCCCCACCAGAGCACACTCACAAACATAGAGGGAGACACCCCCACACTCATCGCCTGACTCATACCCTGCTCTGCCCATGCGGAGCAGCTCTGGCTCCATCATTCACTCATCCCCTCTCTGTCCCTGTTTCTCCTCATTGATGGGTACTCAGAGCTCTGAAATGACCAAACTGGGAGTCTCTTTCTGAATGTGCTGGCTCCTCCCTGCCTCTAGGTGGAGACATACATACATGCACATGAACCTGTCTTGTCTTCCTGCTCTCAGCCCTGCCTTCTGCCCCACGTGGCATTCTTTCCTCCCTGCAGCTGCTCCCAGGGTGGGCGATGCACAGTGGTCACTTCATCAGCTCCTTTGCTCGGTGTCACCATGATTGATGGCAGTAGCAAATGGCCCCGGTTTTTTTCCTTAGGGGGAAAGGGCACACAGCAGCATAGCCACAGACACATGCAGTGGAGCGAGGGCCCTGACCACAGCGGGGTCAGCAAGCTGGGCCTCTAGTCTCCCCCCCCCACACACACACACTGTATGTTCACAGGTCTTTGCTTTCTTCCACAGACTTGAGGCTCTTCATTGAAACTGAGGGTGGCACAGGATGCATTCTCCTTATTGCTTATCATTCTTCACTCACTCTCTATTGACTCAGAAAATCTCAAATAGCCAATGAGCTTCTTACAGAAAATCAATGTCTCTCTGGGTTCAAGCAGCAAGAAATCAAGGACAAGGGTCAAACTGTTCATGCCCTGTCATTGAATCATCCATCCTCCCATCCATCATCTGTTCATCCATCCATCCATCTATGCAATTATCACTCATCCACCCACCCATTCGTCATCCATCCATCCATCCACCCAAACGTTCATCTATCCATCTATCTCTTTCCATCTCCACTTTAGTCCTCCTAGTCAAAGCCAGCATCATCTCCATCCTGAACTACTGCAATGTCCTTCCAGCTGAGGCCCCTGCTTTAATTCTTGTCCACCCCTCCTGCAATTTATTCTCCACCTCGCAGCCAGAGCGATGATCTCTTAAAAATATAAACCAATTCATGCCACTCCCTGCCTAAAGTCCTCTAATGATCTCCCCTGTTTAATATCCTCCAAACCCCATAGTTAATTCAAGGTTCTGTGGACCTTGTCCCCTCCCTCCTTATCTGATTCTCCTTTTCCCATAATCCCTCCAGGCTTTGATATCTGAGCATTCTTTTCATTTCTTAGCACACCAAGACTACTCGCCCGAGTTTTTTCATTGTCACTTAGAGTTCTGCTTCCCACAGGCAACATGGTCTGTTGGACATCTATGAAGCTAATGTCCAATTAAGCCAACTTCGCTCGCAGTCCCCGGGATGCCCTGGTGGGCCACGTCGCAGCTGGTATCATCCTCAGCTGTGCTTGTGCACAAATTCTTACTGTTCTCTCCTCTTTCTGACCCAAGTTAATGAACTTCCATCTGATATAATTTATTCAGATTATCATCCTGTTCATGCAAACACTAAATACGTTTTTGAGCTCGAGGCTCAATAGACCAGCTCTATCTAGAGGGAGAATTCCCTAATGCAAGTAATCTGTGGTCTGTAACGAGTGCCAGCGGGGTCTTGTACACAAAGGGCGGCTGGCTTTTCTCCTAAGAGTGGTAGATCTGGCCTTGACCTGGCGAAAGCCGGGGGGCTGGCCTCTGTGCTCTCAGAACCCATCCCCCACTGGCGGATTACAAATCCATTGCAAATCCTCAGCCCCATGGTGAGCTTTTCCTATCACTGCCTGGATGTAACAAGTGTTCTGGACTCCTCCTAATCTTATTAAACGCGGCTCCTGCAAAGCAGCTGGGTGATTTTCAGTCCCTGCACGTTGGGGGTAGTGCAGCATGCAAGCGGCTGAGCTGATGTCAATTTCTGAGCGGCAGGCAGCCTTATCCACCTAACCTCCCCTGCGCCCGCCTCAGCCCAGGGCTCCCCTCACCCGGGTTTGATGGCTGAGGTCTCCCTGAGGCTGAGGGGTACTTGCTCTCTGACTGTGGGTGTGAGGCAAACAGGAAGGTCAGAGGTGGCCGGAGGGAGGCCGAGGGCAAGTCCTCTCCATCCTGTGGAAAAGAGGAGAGGACGCCTGGGTCGTGCCTGAGGCGGCCCCTCCCTTCCTGGGTGATGTTAGCCAATCACTCTCTGTCTCTGGGCCTCAGTTTGGGCCTCCGTTTTCTCCTTTGTGAGGAGCGACGTTGGACGGGCGGTTCTGAGTCTTCGCCTCCAATGGGGGATCACGTCCTCTAGGCTACGGCTGCCCACTGGCCGACCCAGAGGCAGGACGAGTCCAATAGGCTGCCAACTAGTCCAATATACAGAACTCACAGCAGGCAGTGCTGGCCTCTGAGAGCCCATCCGCAGGGCGTTAGGATAAAAAGACATAAACACTAATTTATGTCCTTCCTCCCTCCCTCCTTCTTCATGTCTTCTCTCCTTTCCCTTCCTTTTTAAAAAAGTTTTCTCTCTAGCTCCTTCTCTCCCTCTGTCCCTTGCACTCTTCCCCTGTTTCTCTTCCTGTTTTATGATAGCCAAGAGTCTGCCTCAATTTTCTCCTGGTGCCTAGATGCCTGAGCCACCTCAGGGTCAGTGAGAGGTTAGAGAGTATCACTGTGTGTTAGGGAGAAGGGGAGAGAGAGATGGGGGGCGGGAAGAGAGAGGGAGGGAGGAAGGGAGAGAGAGAGAGAGAGAGAGAGAGAGAGAGAGAGAGAGAGAGAGAGAGAGAAAATTAAGAGACTTACGTTAAGGAACTGATGGCTCATGTGATGGGGCTAGCAGCCCAGACAGTCAGGCGGGAGTTGAGGTCTGAGTCCTGAGGCAGAATCCTCCTTCCCTGGAAGCCCCGTTTCTGCTCCCCAGGCACTCACCTGAAGAGCAGAGCCCACTGTTACTGGAGCAACCTCCTTGCTCAGCCAGGTGGCTGGAGGCGTGGAGCATGCTTGTGAAGGCACCTGGCAGAACCCCAGGACCTGTATTTGATTGCATAACTGGGTGCTATGGGCTCGCCAAGTTGACACTAACAATGAACCCCCACAGCATCCAGTGGCATTTAAGACCCCCTAACCTGTAAGCTAGAATTCTGTAGGCTCCCCTGGCTGAGTCTCCGTCTCTCTGGGGCAGAGGGGCAGGGAGCAGGGGGCAGCGGACAGTGGCTGCGGCAGCACTGCATGTCCACCACAAGGCTACAGCTCGGGGCGACTACCGGCAGCCCCAGGGGCACAGGTGGCCACGGACAGAGCACCCTGGGCCAGCACTCCGGGCTGCTGTGGGGACCCTTCTTCTTAGCCCCACCCCTGATGACACTCCACCAGGCCGGGGGGTGGGGGGGAAGGAGATGTCTGGTGCTCACGATTGGAGATGAGAATGACGCAGGGGAGCAGGGTTGTGTGGGTTCCATCAAGAGAGCACTTAGCCAGGCTGGTGCTGCAAGGAGAGGACTTGGGTGGCTGGGATAGGGAGGCCCAGGGAGTTGGGGGCTGGCTGGGAAAAGGCAGCCTATATGCAATTCCAGTTGAGGGGCGGCGGTGGTCAGCGTGTCTCCTGGTGGAACAGCTAACACTTGGTCTCCGCCATGTGCCAGACCTGTTTTTCGTGCTTCACCTCCGTCTGTCTCGTCGTTTGATCCACGCAGCAATGCTATGCGGTCGTTACCGTTGTCATCCATATAAGACGGAAGCCCAGAGACGGTAAGTACCTGCTGGAGGTCACGTAGCAAGCACGTGGAGGAGCCGGGATTCAAACCCCGGCAGTCTGACTCTAGATTCTGCTCTGGACCACCCGGCGGCAGGGTGAGAGGACAGGGGCCGGGTGTGGGGCACGTGTGCCCGCTGTGACAGGCCGCACGCGACCACAATGTTTACGCAGCAGAACGAGGGTCCGGGTGCTTCCACAGGTGCGAGCAATGCAGTGGGAACTGGATGTGGCCGTGGGCTCTGGTCATGTGGGTGGACAGGCCCCCGGAGGACCTAGTGGGTATCGCGGCTTTGCTGGCTCTCAGCAGTACCCGAGCCCAGGAAACCTAGAGGCCTTGATGCAGCCCTGAACTCTGAGGCTCGGGGATAATGAGTCTTTACTTTTTTTTTTTTTTTTTTTTTTGTCAAACTCAGTCATTTGCAGATGATTGGCTTGATATGTGGACATGCACAAGGATGATACCATCACCTGGTTGTTTAAAGGGAATTCAGGGGCCAGAATTCCGGGTTTGAGCCCAGGCTCCGCTGCCCCCTCACTGCGGGATGCTGGCGGGTTGCTGAGCCTCTGTGTTTCTCAGTTCTCCTGTCTGCACAACAAGGGTGGGAACAGCTGACTCCCTCCCAGGATTATGAGTATTTAATGTGTCGATATTTGTTAAGCAGGTGGAATTAGACCTGGTCGATGGTAAATGCTGTGAGAGCGCCTGTGAAGTAAGTTCCTCTGCATTTTATTTCAGAAGGTCCGAATCCAAGCAGATCACGTCTTTGTAAGTAACGATCTCTGTGCTCTGTC
Source organism: Murina feae (assembly GCA_004026665.1). Lineage (NCBI taxonomy): Eukaryota > Metazoa > Chordata > Mammalia > Chiroptera > Vespertilionidae > Murina > Murina feae. The sequence goes on along the minus strand of PVJC01002037.1, from coordinate 3,366 downwards.
TTCCCTGCTTCTGCGAGTTACATCGCCTTTGTCCTGGTCTCCTGGTTCTCATGGCGCGCACACCAAGTGCTGCCCAGCCTTGACCTGGTGCCCAGCCCTATTCTGGTGCCCAGCGCTGTCCTGGTGCCCAGTGCTGTCCTGGTGCCCAGTGCTGTCCTGGTGGGGTTCGACGGGACGAAGGAGTGGAAGCCAAGCTCTCAGTGGCCCTACAGGACTCCCAGTGCTCGCCTCTGTAGCCAGCACAGTCCAGCAGGCAGAAAGCATTCAATGGCTCTTTATCAACAACTTTCCAACCAGCATTTACACCAGTGATGGTCTAGCGACTAGTTCAGCTCCCACCCACACCTCTTTGCAAGGGTCCCACGTCCTGGCCTTACCCAGCCGCAGTGAACTCTCCGCCATCTCCAAGCCTTTGCTGCGTTATTGTTTATGGCGAGATCCACCCTCTTCTCCCTCCACCAAATGTACCCCTGCCTTGAAGGCCCCACACTTCCAGGATGAAGCCTTGGCGATTTGCCCCTTGCAGAGATCAGCCCCTCCTGCGAACTGCCAGATGCGAGGTTGGTGTCTTGACCATGAAGATGACATTCTGCCTTTCCTCTGGGCACTAGGGAGGCGGGGATCGCAGGGCTGAAGGCGGACATCCTGGAGTCCAACACCCTGGCTTTCTCCACTCATCGTTCCACGGGCGAGTCTCAGTGCGGAGCCTCAGCTTCTCCCACCCACAGGGCAGTGGTGGCAGCGCCTCCTGGCGCCTCCCAGCAGCCCTGTGTCTTTTAATTCCCGAAGACCAGCCCTCACACTGTGGCCACAGCCATTCCTCAAAAACATGTTACTCCTCCGCTTTGAAATCCTCCCGGATTTCCCGCTGTGCTCAGAATTAAACCCAACTCCGCCCTGGCCCCTAGATCCCATCCTCCACCTTCCACCTCCCCCTCTCGCTCTGCTTTCTCGCAGGCCTCTGGCTGGTCCTTGGACAAAAGCTCCTCAGGGCCTCTCACTTCTGTTTCCTCTCCCGGCCTCTGTGCCTCGCTCTCCCTTCCCTCACTCACTCAGAGGTGCTCTCGGGCGCTTGCCCTCCAATGGCGGCCTGTCCTTTCTTCCGGGCATAGTACTACCCCCAGCTATTCCACAGCCTGTGAACTGACTTCCAGGTCATCTCCCTCCATAACCACCACAGGGTGTACAAGCACCAGGGAACAGGGAGCACGGTGAGAGTCACTGTTTTATCCCAGACCCTGGATTCACAGAGTCCTTGGCATGTAGTGGCACTTGAGCAATGGCCGCTACATGACAATGGGGCGACTCCAGGCGGGCACATGGCGCCATAGCCACAGCTACTGAGCTCTTCTTGCCAGAGCGCGCACCTTCTTCTCGCTGAGTTCCCCCAAGGACAGTGACTGTGTCTTATTCATCTCGGTGTCCCCGCCCCACCTCAACCCGACTCAGAGCAGGACCTAGCCCACACATGTTAATGGCAAATGGCAAAGACTTCTGCAGACATCAGAGGTCAAACCCAGGGAAGCAGGCAGCCCCTTGCCGGGCTGTGCAGGCCTGGACGGACTGGGAATGTTTCATCATCCTGTTACCTCCAGCAGCGAGGACACAGCCCTGGCAGCATGGACAGCAAAGCAAAGCAGCCATCTCCTGGGGGCTGGGAGCACCCAGAGCACTCAGGAGAAGCCACTGCCCCTGCCCTGCGCCTCCTGGCCCCCATCCCTCCCCCTGAGCCCTCACCCCACAACCCACCCTCACTCCCAGACTCTGGAGGAGTACAGGGCTCCTTCCTATGGGAGCCTTGGAGCCTTTGTCACTCCCAGGAGCCCAGGGTGTGACCAGCTCCCATCCCAGCGGCCTGGAACCAGACCACCTGCAGAGCCTGTGGGTCTGCTCCCAGTGCCTGGCTGTGCTGGGAATGCTATTAAAACGCCCTCTTTATCAGAGTGAAGCAGCCCCAGCTCAAGCCAAACAATATGTTGGGTCTAAACAGAGGCCGTGGATTTAGTTCCCGAGGAGCAGTGGGCACAAGCGAAGGGCGCTAATTTATAACTCCTGCGGAGAAGCACTAGGCACCCCACACTCCAGTTCTCTCCTCCCTCCTGCCCTGCTCAGACCCGAAGGACTCTGGGCCCCCACTGCCCTTGGAGCAATGCAGCTCCTTGCATGTGCGGGGGGCATGATCCCGCCAGCTGCAAACATCTGGAGGTGTAGTCACCTAAAGGGGAGGGAGCATCAGGTAATCGGTACATATGGGGTGGTGGTTTAAAAAGAAAAAACAGAGATAAGTGGGTATGTTTGTCCCCCAAACTTGGCTGAGCAGAATGCATTTAATGATAATTTTGTTCTTACCATGTGCTTGCCCTCGTGCTTCCCTAGTGCTATTTTATTTAATGCTCACAGGCACCCTGAGGCTAGTGCTGCTATTATTCCCCTTTTATAGATGAGAAAGCTGAGGCTCAGAGAGGCTAAGAACTGGCTCAAAGCCACACAGCAGTAGATGGCAGGCAGATTTATTTATTTATTTATTTATTTATTTATTTATTTATTTATTTCAAATTTTTCACGTAGACATTACTGCAGATGCCCCTCATTCCCCCCCTTTGCCCACCTCCAGGCGATTTGAATGCCAGCCGGCTGACCCAGTGTTGAGGTGAGTGCCAGGACCCACCTCTGCCGTAAGCATCATTTCGCGGTAGAACTGTGGCATTGCTCTTCCAACGCTCAGAACACTGAGGAGAGTCGCTAATATTCATTGCTGCTCAGCCGGTGCTGCGTGAGCACTTCTCAGGAGTTGCCTGGTTTATGCAACACAAACACCTCAGGAGGTTAAGTTCTGTTATTATCATTGTATTTCACAGAAGAAGACTGAGCATCAGAGATGAGGAGAGATGTACAGAGATGTCCCGATGATGGTGAGAGCAGAACTGGAGCACAGAACGTGGTCCAGAGCCTTGCTCCTCACCGCTGCGGTTCCTGCCCTCATACTCACCTCAGATTCAAGAACAGACTTCAACACGAGAGCCTGAGCTCAGTCCTCAACAAACACAACCCCAGAATTTCTCTACATGATGTGTGACCAGAGGTGAAGAGAGCTCTGCGGACTTGGAGTGGGGCAGAGCCACAGGTGGAAGGAGCCTGGGCTTTTGGGTGACAGAGAGGGAAAAAACTTTCTTCCACCAACCCTCTTTGGACTACGGTGGACAACGGAGAAATACGTCCTCTTTGATAATACAAAATGTTGCACCAAAATTTTTGTTACAGAAACTACATGGCCCTGGCTAGTTTGGCTCAGTGGATAGAGCGTCAGCCTGCAGACTAAAAGGTCCCAGGTTCGATTCTGGTCAAGGGCATGTACCTTGGTTGCGG
>PVJC01002036.1:0-84154 GCA_004026665.1 Murina feae | reverse complement strand
GAGCTGAGGGGCGCAGCTTCACTTTCCCTCCTGCCGCAATGGAAAGGGCTGTTTACTCAGGTCCGGGAGTGGCGGCCGCCATGTTGGCTGGGCTAATTTGCATACAGCCGCTCTGATTGGCTGGTGGGCGTGGCTTACCCTGTCTCGGAGAAACGGTTAATTTTAATATTTCGCTTTTATTAGTTTAGATTACATTTTTCAAATGCTTCAGATAAAGGATTCATTAGAGGATCTCTTTGGAGTAAGATAACAAACACAAAATTAGAATATAAAAAATAAAGTTTTTCACCTCTAATAATCTTGGTAATAAATTACCCAGAAAGTTCTACAATGTGACGACAACCACATTCACATTTAACAAAATTATTGACTATGTTGACCATCTGGCTTCAAAAGTGAATGACTATAAAGAAAAAGATCACTCTCAATGAAGTGGTGGTCCAGGAAGTGCTCAGATTCAATTAATCATTTTCTGTCATCAAGAATATTTTCTCAGTTGAAGACAAGGACATTAGTTGGATAAACTGTATTGTCATTTTGCTCTTTTTGGTAAATTTTAACCTATAATCTAAACTAGCCTGTGATTTTTGACAGAGTCAGAGTGCTATCATTAACTAAGAATAATATCAAATATTTATAGAGTCATAATAATATCATACTTTGTATTTTATACAAATACATCAAATTTATTGGTAGCATTCACCAAACTCGTATGTATGTAATTTGATCCCATAACACCCAGAGAGATTAGTCCTTATCTATATTTTTATAGATGACCAGGAAACAAAGGCTCAGAGAGATATAGTATCAATTTCAAATCTAGGTTTATCTCATTATGCTAAATTATCGAATAATCTTTTTTCATTTCTTTTATAATTTTCATTTTATTTAGGAGCAGATAAAAATATCTCTTGATTTTTAATTATTCAACTGAAATCTGCTTAAAGTGAACCTAAATCGTAATGGGAGAGGAGGCAGAGAGAGTTAAAAGTATGAGAAAACAGTTTGGGACTGTACCTGCTAGACGAGGCACAGTCTGAAGTCCTGGTACAGAGTTTCTTGAGTTGATTAGTTATATTTTCAAGAAAATAATTTACTTAACAGCTCCCGAATCTCATCTGTTAAAAGCAGACACCTGTGAGTTGCTGAAATCCTTAGAAAGTATTACAACTCAAAAGGAAATAATTCTACTGCCAGTAATATCTGTGTGACTGACATTTAGGAGTATGCTATTACCAATCTTTAAAGTGTAAAATTCTCTTAGGAAATTGTTTTTAATATTTTACATATTTAGTATTTGTATCAATGAAACTGTGAAATCACTTTTCTCTATGTACCTAAAAACATATGACATCTTTGATTTTTATTTGAAAGTAATTTTTGGATTAAAATGGAATGTATATTCTACCTACTCATTTTTTGATAGAATGACAATGTGTAACAGTGCATTTTGATATTAAAAAGTGCAGCATGTGGATTGACATGACTTTAGGCTTCATGATAATCACCACATCCTCTTTATACCTAAGAATAGCTCTTGTCTTTCCAAATCAGTTCCAAACTCTCTAGTTTCTTAGAATTTGTTTTTCCCCCACTTACATTTGAAGCCACCCACCCATTTTTTAGTCTTTTCATGGCTACACAGCAGTATTCTGCAGAAATGTTCATTCATCTTTCCTAGGTACCAAAGTTCCATTACTCCCCTTACAGAGTGGCTTTGATGTGCTCACCAGTGAGAAGGCAAAAGAACCAAAGTCAGAAGAGATTTGAATGTGTGGGGTATGACATTAATTTGCACTTTGAATAATCATCACAGGATATGTACGCAGGATGTCAGTATATCTGCTTCAAAAGTTGGGGAAAAAACCCTGCAGTAAATCAACTCATTGGTCTACCCAGTTTAAATAACTTGACTTGGATTTCTTTTCAATTTATTACTGCTCTGTATTATATAGAGAGACTCAAATGGAGTACAGGCATATAACTCCCATAAATATTAATGTGTACTCACTTTTTTCTTTTATTGATTAAGGCATTACAAATGTGTGCTTATTCCCCCATTGCCCCCCACCCCCCAATCCTGCCCTCACCCTCACCCCCTATTGTCTGTGTCCATTGATTATGCTTATATGCATGCATACAAGGCCTTTAGTTGATCTATTCCCCTTACCCCCACCCTTCCCTACCTTCATTCAGATGATTAATGCTTCTCTGTCTTGGGATCTGTTTTGTTTATTGGTTTATGTTGTTTATTATAATTCACAAATGAGTGAGATCATGTGAGATTTATCTTTCTCTGACTGACTTACTTCACTTAGCATAATGCTGTCCAGTTCCATCCATGCTGTTGCAAATGGTAGGAGTTCCTTCCTTTTTATAGCAGCATAGTATTCCATTGTGCAGATGTACCACAGTTTTCTAATCCACTCATCTACTGATGGGCACTTAGGCTGGTTTCAAATCTTAGCTATTAAGCAATGCACTCATAAGGGAAATCAATGACCATTAACAAATATACTTTGTTATTTGTTAGTTCTTAATATATTTGTCCTCTGTAAAAGAAATAGTTTTGGGGCTGATTCTAATAATATTCATATTTCAATAACTCTGTTTGTGTTAGCATTTGTTTAAAATTAAACAAACTGTTACTTTTGGTCAAGCAAATCTATATACACTCAAAGAGTTGAAAATGTTTACATCAGTACTTTCAAAATATTTAAAAAGGAAATAGCATATCTTTTAGAAAATGATTTTTTCTATTACTAATAAAAACAGAAATTATAGTATTGATCATAAGCATATTCCATATACAGCATATTCAGAGTTTTGCCTTTGGTTGTCTTGATTAGATAAAATAAGGGCAAATATGTCTATTAAAATGACTGCTCATATTTTTATTGTTCAGGACAATTTTCTACCATTGCAACTTGGACATAGTTCATTCGATAATCTATTCACAACTTTTCTATCGTATCCTTTGGATAAGAATGGGAGCGGGAATCTGTTATAGGTTAAATTGTATCTTCCTAAATTTCATATGTTGAAGTCCTAACCTCTAGTAACTCACAATGTGACCTTATTTGGAAATAGGATCATTGCAGACATAATTGGTTAACTTGAGATCATATTTTATGGAGTAGGATAGATCCCTAATGTAATATAACTGGTGTATTCACAAGAAGGAATACTTTAGGCACAGGCATGCTCACAGAGAGAATACCATGTGAAGATGAAAGCAGAGATCAAGATGATGCTCCTGCAAACTAATGGATGCCAAAACCCACCAGCCAATGACCAGAAGCTAGGGGAAAGGGCATATGACATTCTCCCTCATAGCTCTCAGAACAAACACCTTGACCTCAGATATGCAGTCTCTAGAATGATGAAACAATAAATTACTGATGTTTAAGCCACTTTGTCATGGCAACCTTAGGAAATTAATTCAGGACCTAACAACCTGAGAAAATTCATCCTGTTCCCTTTTAGAAAGAAAATTTTATTTTACATGTCCTACATAATTATTGTCAGCTCCTTCCTCATATATTAAAAAAATCATATAAATAAAGAGATTAAGACAGACTTAGTATTAAGATATTATTTATGCCCTAGACATTCTGATTTATATAGAAAGTGGACCACCAATAATAACACACCATAGTTTTATATATCTGCTCTTTTCTTTTTGGTCCAAAAGTGTAAGCAATAGTCAATTTAGCCCAACTCAGTTTTACAGTATTTAGCTATGTCATCCATTCCTTCTGATAAAAGTTGAGCCTCAGTTTCCCCATTTACATTAATATTGTCCACTTTATTGTATATATTTTACTTCATATAAAAAACTTTTTTGAAATAAAATTAGGTGATTATGTATTTGATTTAGTAAGATGACTAAATTATTATACTAATAATTTAGTATAAAAATTTAGTATAATAATTTAGTATAACTATAAAATATTATACTAATATTATTGGTATAAAATTTTTATTGTTTTTAGTAAAGTGTTATGTGTTGTCTATAGTTTTAATAAGTTATCTTTAAAAATCTTGTTTCATATGAACTAATACCTAAGTAATCTCTCATTAGTCTCTTTGAGGATAAAGCTTGTTAAATGACTTGGTGAATAAGAATCAGTTCAAAGAATCAACTGATGCTTGGAAAAAATAAAAGTCATGATTTGTTTGTTTATCTGGGAAAGTATTTCTCCTCATTATATTTCATTAAGCTTCTTACTTTGAGATAATCGTAGACACACATAATTATAAGAAATAATACAGAGAGTTCCAATGCATGCTTTATCCAGTTTCTACCCAATTGGTAACATCTCTCAAAACTTGGTGTAATGTCACAACCAGGATACTGACATTGATATAGGCAAGGTACAGAATGTTTCCATGATGGTAAGAATCCCACATTATGCCCTTTTGTGGCACACCCACTTCTCTTCTGTTCCTACCACCTCCTTTTAGTTCATGTGTTCTATTTCTATAATTTTCCCATTTCAAGAATGTTATAGAAATGGAATCATATAGTATGTAATCTTTTAAAATTAGTTTGTATTCACTCAACATAACTTTCTAGAGATTCGTTCAGGTTGCTGTGTGTATCAATAGCTTGCTTATTTTTATTGCTAGTAGTATCCCCTAGTAGGTTAAACCACAGTTTGTTTAACCATTCACCCATTGTGGAACACTGGGTTATTTAAAAATAAAGACACCATGAAATCATGTTTAGGTTTTCTTGTAAACAGAATTTTCATTTCTCTGGAATAAATTCTCAAGGGTGCAATTGCTGGGTTATTAACTGGTTTAATTGTTGAAGAAATTGCCAAACTATTGGCCATTAGAGAAATGGAAATTAAAATCACAGTGAGATATCATTACAAACCTGTATGAATGACTAAAATAGTGATGGCACAAATCTCGTGGGAGGAACTTATCACTCAGGCATTGCTGGTAGGAAAACAATGTGAAAAGTCATTTTTAATCTATACTAGTATTTCCTGTGGCCCTCTGTTCTCCATTTTATATTCACCTCTTAAATACCACTTGGAATCTGCTTGGATAACCCAGCTGTAAATGAAGATGCATATCAGAGCTAAGGCCGGCAACCTACAGTCAATCCTCATTACTCATATATTCTGGATTTGCTAATTTGCCTACTCGCTACAAATTACTTGTAACCCTAACATCATTACTCATAGTGCTTTCGTGGTCATTTGAGAACATGTGCAGATCAGCAAAAATGCGAGTCGCTGAATGTGCACAGCTGAGGTCAAATAAGGCAACACTCTGCCTTCTGGTTTCTGCTCTTATATAGTAAATAGGTTATCGGGTGCTACATTTATTTCATTTTTTTATGGTTTTACTCAGTGATTTCACTTTTTAAAATGGACCCCAAGCATAATGCTATGGGGTGATAGCTAATGTTCCTAAGTGCAGGAAGTCTGTGATGTATCTTAGAGAGAAAATACATATTAGATAAGCTTCCTTAAGGTATGAGTTATAGTACTGTTGGCTGGCACTTCAATTTTAATAAATCAGCATTGTATATTAAGTGAAGTGTCTTTAAACAGAAACACACGTAAAACTAGGTTACATATTAATAGATTGATGAAAATATTGTGAGTAAGTGATTCACAGGAACCTAAGTCTGTATTTCCCCTTGGAGCAGTGGTTTAGTATTCTCTAGCTGAGTGTTCCTGAAGACTGTAAAGAACATACCTACCACAGGTAATAACAATTGACTGTATTTAACTGTACAGAGAAGTTACAGTTAAGAAAGAACAACAAGAATCTTACCCCCAGACTTCAAAACCATCTTTCTCCCAAAACTACTCTTTACTGAGTACCTATTCTGTGCAAAGTATTTTGGCAGCGCTGTGGTAAATGTGGGTGTTGAGCTGGGAATGGTTGAGGGGAAGACATAAAGGTGAAAAATCGATGAGCTGCTCCTCCTGTTCTCAAGGAAACAAAAGGAGTTGAGGGGCAGGGGAGTAATATTCATGGATTGCCTGCCCTGTGTCTGAGCTTCATTTACAGACATAGATCATCCCTGTGGTGAACATAGACAGTTGCGTGGCAATCTCATAGATATATAACCTGAGGCTCACGTTGGTTAGCTTGCCCAAGATTAAGCAGCCAAGACAGGGCAGAGCTGAGTTCATGCCAAGTTCTGCCTGACCACAAAGCTTAAAAACTTATCCGTACAATAATTTCTCAGTTCCAGGGAATTAAGAATGGCTTAAGATGATTGTTTTAAAAAAGTTACTGGGTCCCACTTTAAAATATTCTGACTCAATATTTTGAGCAAGAGATAGGGAATCTATCTAGCAATAGTGTGTGATCATACTTGAAAAAAAGCTATTCAAGGATTTTCAATGAAGCAGTAAAAGATATAGATATAAAAGTAAATAAGTGAAAGAGAAAAGCAAGTGCAACTATAACAAAAATAGTCATTTTTTTCTCCCCCTGAATATAATAAAAATGCTACCTCCCATGATACTTTTTTTCTTCTAATTTTTTAAAATCCTCACACAAGGATATTCTTTTCCATTGATTTTTTTAGAGCAAATAGAAAGAAGAGGGAGAGACAGAAAGAAACACCAATGTGAGAGAGACACATCAATTGGTTACCCCTTGCAAGCCCCTCGGGCCAGGGCTAGGATCCTGAAACCAAGGTACATGCCCTTGACCAGAATAGAACCTGGGACCCTTCAGTTCACAGGCCGATGCTCTATCTACTGAGCCAAACTGGCTAGGGCTGCCATGGCACATTTGTTAAATGCATTTAGGAAGCAGTGTTGATTCTACTCTTAAGGTAAAAGCACTGGTCCCCAAACAAAATGTTTAATTCTTTTAGTTACTCATTCCCCAAGTAGGTCACTTTTCTTTTCTCTGTCTGTGATCATACATCCCAGGTTAAGGGGAAAAGTCCTGGTTTATATTCCTTTTCCTATGAAATTGCTATTAGTGATTCATTTCATTTAAAAAATATTATGATTTGAATGATATTAATATCACTTTAATGAGAAGTGAGATGAGAGGCATCTGAAGCGTGTATTTTTTTCAGGTCTCCAATGAAACTGAAAATGGTACATAGGGGAATTACAGTTTACATATTTTCATGTATTCTTAAATCAATTAATCTCAGACTAATTTACTTACTTGTAATGTACAGATTAATTTACTTACAAAAGTAAATAATGGATACATTACAAGGAGCAGGGGTCTCTTAGCTGTCAGCCCAACCCAGTATTCTTTTTGTTTCCCCAAGGGATTGGGTAGGAATCTCTCTCTAACATGTCTTTTTCTCCAATACTTTGGGCAAATCCAGGGGTGGGAGAAGGGGTAGCATTGCCTCTAAAATAGGATGATGTCTCTGGTGCAACAGATTCAAAACAGAGAAATCCAATTCCTTTGGGGAACTTGGCTTCCGGAAGACAGAATTTTAAGTGAAGAGACAATTAGGTCAAGGCTCTAGGCTCAAACACTAAAATAAATAACTAAATAAATAAACCCTTCCTCATCCCCCTCTTGGTGGTGGGGATGGGGAGAGCTCTTGGGGATAGCCCCTACTAAACCATTCAGGTGAAGATGCCATCAGGAGTTCCCCACAGATTTCCCAGAGATCAGTATTGGGGATCTCCAGGGCAGCAGGAAGGGGACAGTGATGCCAGTGCTCCCCCAAATATTTCTGGTACCTGCTGGCCACCGTACATAGTTATCATAGTGTTATTGACTGCATTTCCCTGTGCTATACTTTGCATCCCTGTAACGATTTTATAACTTCCAATTTGCACTTTCCTTCTGGCTCAATTCAGGTTTTAAAGTACATGTCACTTGTCTGTCTTTCTCTGCAGCTCTGTTTCTTTCCTCCCAAAACAGATGCTCCTTGATTCTTTGTTCAACCTTCTTTTCTATGCTCTCAGTGTTTTCGCCTCTTGGTGTTTCAAAATGTTAGGATAGTCTATCTTTCTTATCGGGGTGGAAGGAAAACTAACTGATTCGTAAAGCCATGGAGTCTCAAATTCTATCATTTGTGGTATACTCTATATTTTTTAAAGAGTGTTGCTAAGACAACAAAAATTCCCCCAAAGGGAATTTTTCAGCTGAAATGGCCACCACCAAACTGTACATTAGGCTGTGCAATTTTATCTGTTGGAATTTATTTATATTTTAATTCTCTAGATCATATTGAAGCAAGATCCCAAAACAATATGGTTTAAATGACCATAATTTTCAACCTTTTGATAAAATTGATGAAGTAACAATATTTCTCATGCACAGGAAGAGGAGGATGGTAGCAGAGGAAATTAATGATAGCTCTATTAAACTTTATTATTCTAGAAAGTAAGGTTGTTCCTCTAGCATTTTTATTATTGTTTGATGACATTCTAAGGGTTAGAGGATAGTTATTGGTGCTCTTCAATAAGATTCAGTGTGTTGGATTCTATGAAGTAAATTCTGACATGAGATGCTGAACTCACATTGTGGTAGTAGGGTGAAGAAAACTGGGCAGGTCATGGAAGTATTTAGGAGATAGAAACCACAATACAGATGATTCCCAGAATGAGAAGTAGGAATTCTACTTTCTCTGTTCCAGGCTTCTGCCAAGTTTTCAAGTGGGCAAGTGGGTATATGGTTAATGGCATTTACATGGTTAGAATCTGGAAAGGTGAAAAGGATATTTTTGGAGGTGATGGTGATGATGGAAAAGTGTAGGTGGTGTTGAATTTGTGCATCCAAGTGAAGTGCAACAGACAGTTGGTATTTTGTTCTAAATATGAAAAAAGACATAAGAGTGAGGACAGGCTTTTGCAAAGTTTCTCTGTGAACAAAAATGCAGGGCTTATAAAACTTTTCTGCACCTTTAGCTAATCACTATTTTGTCTGATTGGTTAGCTACATGAATCTCTGAAATAGTTATTTAAAAACTTAATCCTTAATTTGTTTTTTAAACAAAGGATTTGGATTGGAATAATTTCTGAGTACAATATGTATGTAGTCAAGGGTAACATAAAAGTTAAGGCCACACCCCAAGTATAGGCATTTTTTTAGCCTGGGTAAAATATAATGATCTATTTTCAAATAGTGTGTGTGGGAGAGGGGAGGGGAGTTGTGTTTTGTAAGCATATTTTAAAGGCTCAAAGGGCTTATGAACATCAAATGATTCTTTAAAAAAAACAATGCAGTGATTGAAGTGTAAATGAATCATGAAATAGATGGATTAAATATGCTTGGATTTTTTCAGAATAATTAACATTTAAGACTTGCTTTGGGCAAAGTATGACTGAGGTTCCCTACCAACCCCAAACACACAGAAACATTGAAACATTCTTATACCAAATCTTTCCAAGTTTGTAAGGCCTGATATTTCTAAAGATCAGGTTACATATTTTCCTTCAGAAATGCATTAACCCTTCATTAAAATGTCTAAAATACAATATCTAGGAAGAAATAAACTATTCCTTGAAGATCAAATAAAAGGGAGTTTGCTTATAGATAGAACACAAAAATGAAAATTTATTTGATAAGAATGAGGTTTGACAAAATATGATTGTAAAATGGATTAAACAAGCTGTAACAATGGCAAACATATAAATGGCCGAATAAATGTTAGTCTCAGGATTGAAAAGATATCTATTAACAACAAATTGCACCAAAAAATAAAAATGCCACTTAGGGATCTTAGTGGATTATGAACTCAAGACAAGTCTACAATAAAACAATGCTGAACAGTTATTTTTATCCTGGATTGAATAAAGAATTAAAGTGTGGACACTCTACTTTGTAGCAGTCAAATTATGCTTGAGTATTGTGTTCATCAGTCACTTTATGACTTTGTCTGAGGAAGATGAACCTTTTCATGAGTAGACTCCAAACAGTTTCTCATATAGAAAAAAAAAATTGAGCAAGCTTGGGAAGAGAAGGCCCGGGGGGATATAAGAACTACCTGAAATATAATGAGGGCGACAACCTATGAAGGGGCAAGGCTTATAACCAAGAACTTACTGATTCGAGTTATCAAAATTGGAATAACACTATTATCTACTATTAAGGTAATAGTAATTTCTTCTGATTAGAAGTCTTGGAGTAAATAATTTGGATTGTTATAAATATGGCTCATTATCACCTAGAAATAAAAAGCTCCCTGAGTAATAGTGCACATGAGCACTGTGCCTAATGTGGCCTCCAGGCAAGCTCATCTTCCTCTAATGACTACCCCCTTTTCTCGTCGCCCATATTCTATTCACAGTTTAGTAGATTGCACAATGGCCCAGTTGGGAACTTGGTTTGCAATACGATATATTCTATGCTCTTACAACATTTAATATGTATTTATTATTTTCTTTATTTATAATAATTTGTTTCAAAGTCAATTGAAGAGAAAGTGAAAATGACTTATGTAGTTCAATTGTGTAGTTTTAAGATTTAGTATAATTCTTAGAAGAGACTAGATTTCATAAAATTGTTTAAGAATTAGTGAGTAAATGAACACACAAGTGAAAAAGCATCTCACACATACATTTAAATACCCTAACGAGAATTCTGAATTCTACAGTTGCATGAAAACAAAACAAAACAAAACAACTGTGAGATTTCCTACTGAAAGACCCCTGATGAGTATGTGTTACCTCTAATGGCATTCTTCTATGAGACTTTTCTGTGGAGACCCAGAATCAAATATGTGTGAGTGTGAGTGTATGTGTGCGTGAGTGTGCAGGAGTGAAGTTTAGGGGCTTCTTTTGCTTTGTTTACCTACCTGAAGAATCACAAATATAGAGTCCCAATCACAAAGCATTGCTTTAAATTCTAATTACTACTTTTTGTTTGAATGAAGAACCAATTCATGTTCCAAATTAATATTCAAAGAGATATTTTGGAAGAAACTAGGTACACAAAACCTGTAAAACACATCTAAGAAATGCTTTTTTTTATTGGAACAACTGTCAAAAGAGCAGATAAGGAAGAGAGACAGTTATAGTCAGCACACACTTAATAAGGGGGCCTCCCTCCCTCTCCTCCTTTCCATCCTTCTTCTCTACGGATATAAAAATAAAATACATCATTTTAAGTTCTATTTTGACTTTACTTCACCGTGTGTCATTTGTACACCAAAGCATTTCAGAGGGACTCCGAGAAAGGATAAATGTCACCCAGAGAAATCGTGGCCAGTGGAAAGTGGCCCCCAGGGAACCAGAAAGTGAAAAACTTCGCAAATCAACTGCTACATAAATTACAGTGCAAAACGCGCGGTTCTCACAAACTTGTGTTCCTTTACAAAATATTTATCGTTTGAAATCTTTTCTAACTAAACGGCCAAGTGTCTTGTTTTCTGACACATATATGTCTATATTTGACTTAATCCTGTATTTGATATGTGAGAGGAAAACTTCAGTGTCTCTAGATTTTATAAATTAGATACAACTTTGATATAGTCATTAATCTTGCAGCTTCTTCATTTTCTACCCACCTGGGATCAAATGAAATCGCTATTTTTATTGAGGTTATTTGTAAAAATATGTAGGAGAATAGAGCGTGAAAAATAAGAGACTGTGCATTATAATATCATGAATAAATATGAAATCAATTAAAGCATTTCAGTAGGTTTTTTCACTTAAAATTGATGTAAATAACAAGAGTTAATAATAATGCAATGAACTTATTGAAGCAGCCAACTAAACTGTAGCTACACTCTACAATAGTTGCTGCCACTGGAATAGAATGTTTTATGTTCTACACAGACCGACCTATTTCCATGAACAAACTACTGAGCAATGTTACTTATAACATTGCATATACATTACTTTTGCTAATCCAGGTTTACGAAAACATTAATTTGTATTCCACAGAAATACTCTTTACACATGGTTACATCATTAGATAATTTGATTCTATGTTTCTACATATGAATAATATGTGCTTGCTCTTTATTTATCTACCTAATATATTCTATTTATCTAACAATGTATTTATGTATCTAACCACTTTGTTCTACACTTCTGATTTCATTTGATGTAGTTTGAGAAAATAAAAATTAAATGGATATAGTTATTACAGTGTTGGAAAAATGGAGATAGAATAGTAAAAACATGTTTTCTCAGAAAGGAAGTTATTATAAATAAATGTGTGCCATGAAATCTATACTATAGCTGAAGGTCATGATCATTAAAGTCATATGTTCAGGGAGAATACTATATCAATTGCTGAATAGGCTTAAAGCTTTTACTCTTTCAGAGCTATAATAAAATGTTTCTTCATAAATTCTTATAACAACATCACTTGATAATGGAATATGTGCACACTTATGACAAAATCCCAAAAACTACTGATGACGTTTATACAACTATCAAATGCATTAAGAATACAACATAAAAGAGATTATGAAATATTTTTGCAACACAGTGATACACTCTGGATATTAGTTAATTAAGTGTATGATTTGACAATACTCTTCATACTGAGCCAGTTCAGTCTATTAGAATATCCTGAGAGTATATTGAACATATAAATATTCTGCATTTCAGCTTTTAAATAAGAAGCAGTCTTTATTGCATAACAAGTACATCAGTCCTTGCCACTTGTTGGTTCCAAAAGTGAAAGTTGGTCAAGAAAGCCATGATAACCTTGGTAAAACTTGGAATATCCCATTTCACAGGTATAACAGCACATCCCCTGAGACTATGTCCTTATTCTTCCAGGTTTTTTGCTTTCCCTCGCCTCACAGTGCCAGAGGTTGACCATGATTGGGCTGCACTAGTCCACCCAGGTAGTAACATGGCAAAGACCTAGGAAAGAGCCTCTTGCTCCGGACTCTCCCTCCCACTTGGTCCCTAATGCTAGACATCCTCCACAAAACCTTGAAATCTACAAGTAAAACTAAGGGTGAAAATACAAAGTGACTCAGATAAAGCAACAGGTAATTTCCTTTCACACAGAGGTGCAAACAGCCCCTCTAGTAGGGAACTTTTTCTGAGAGGCAGCAAGTTAAACCAGAAAGAGCAAAGCATTTAGAGTCAAAGACATGAGGCCAACTGTCACTTATACCATATTGTTCAGCCTCTTCTGCTCAAACTTCACCTTCCTTGTCTGTAAAATGAGGATAATACTACTAGGAGTTTTAGAAGCCCAAGGAGATGAAAGCACTTATAAACTCTGAAGAGCTAGCTGACCTGTATTTAATTTCTCAACATCTAATACCAATTTGAGAGAGTTCTTCAAGACACCAGGGACCTGAAAAAGTGGGCAGAGTGGATGCAGAGGTGAATTAAGTGGATGACAGGTGGAGGTAAAGGGAGCAAAGAGAGAAAGCACAGATGTTTTTCTAGATGGCATCACTTCAAAATTTTTCTAAAACCCTTGAACTGCTAACCTCCTGCAAGTAATTCCACAAATTATTAGCAAATGGAAACTTTTATCAAATGTTGCCACGAGAATGCAATGCTATCCTATTATATCTTAACAAGCAAGGAAGCTAAACATGCCTGACTGGCAACAGACATTAGTGTGTATGGCAGGACTAAGTGTGTATTGAAGATTCAATCATATGTTTACACAAATTTATTTCATTAGTTTATAAAATACCTCTGACTTTGGGGGGGTGTGGCACAGGTAGTGTGCTCTATATGGAAAATTAGGCTCCAGTCCACCCCCAAGTCCTCCAGAATCCTACCTACCAGTGTCTAAATTTCCTGAGTTGTAATACTCAGTTTTATCTGTACTGTGCTTTATAAATATCATCAGTGATTTGTTCTTAACATTAAAGGCAATGGAACTGAAGAACATATATATTTATGGTTTGTTCACTCTACCACAGCCCCACTGAGCAAGTTACCGACAGAGGGTTGATGGTGACAATGCAGACCATGTCTCTTCAAATTTAATGTGCAGAAAGAATAGTTAGGGATCGGGTTCAAATTCAGAATGTGGTTGAAATTTGTGGTGGGTTTGAGGCTCTGTTTCTAATACATTTTTAGGTGATGCTTTAGGCTGGATTTGGCACCTGCAGAAAATGTCCTCCTGGATACATGAGGTGAGAAATCTGAATCTGGGAGGAGCGTATATAGGGTAAGGACACAATTATAAGCTGATAAAAACCCATACCAAATTGGCCTACAACGTACATATAAAAGTGGTTCCTTTGAGCAAAGGAAACAAAGTCACAAACCAGTAAGTCATATAAAAGCTGAACATAACCACACCTTTATCCACGAAGATGGATGATACAATTCATATATCTAAGGACATATTTATATATATAAAATATAAATAAAATATTAAACTATATTAGTACAGATTATGAGTGATACCTAAATGGGGATGCATATTTGTGTGTGTTTGCATGTGTGTGTTTACATATCTGTGTAACACATTCAACCACTTTATGGGAGCTAGACTACACCAATATCTACTAAGAATATGGTGAACCAGATACCTCCATCATCTCCATCATGTAACTATACATTGTATATATATTGGGACATTTATTCAATGACATACATGTGAGGATAAACACAAACCTAGTCAGGTAAAAATGAAAATAATTAAAATCAACATTACATTCAACAGATTTGCTTTATATACTCATCATATGTGACTAACAGACTCTTAATTAGAGATCAATGTAATTCAGTTAGTTACCCTTTATAAAAACTGTTATAAAGTAACTTATTATTGGCATAACAATTTCTTGCTTAAATTTTTTAAATACATTTAGTTGAGTAAATTTAAAAAATGAACCATGTGTACCTTTCTCCTGTTGGATGTAATTAAATTATTATAGATAACCAAAGCAATAAGTATGTCTCTTTGGTGGCTCCATGCATGCATAATTGAATTAATAAATCTTTACATTTACTGAATTTCTGAAAGAATTAAAAACAGAGTGGCTCTTCATTAAATGGTAGCTAAACTCTGATATTCTTTTTGCTATTTCAGCCTTTTAAAATTCTTAGAATTTATTTCTATTAGTCAATGCAATTCAATTCAATCCATTCAAATAAAAATATTTAATATGTTTAGAGTACAGTGCTTGGAGTTTAAGCAAGATTTAGATGATGTATCAGAAAAGAAAACATCCCAGAATCAAAACACTTTAGTGAAAAAGTGAAAAGTGTGACTGCATTAAATGATGCATAAGTGTGTCTTAAAATGAGTTTCCATTTACTCTTAACTAGTTTGAACATAAAAACTTGTACTCTAAATGCCACAGGCAAGTCAGCAGGAACTTTTGAATAATCTTTAAATTTGTTGTTGATACTACAGTTTATTTAAAACTGGGAAGCATTTCCTACTAGTGAAAAAAAGTTTTAAAAATCCCCTACAGCTTTCTTCAATATTATTACCCACCACTTCAACAGTAAACTGAATCATCTTATTCCACCCTTTTTATTCAGAGAAAAATAAATGTATTAAAAGTTATACCTGCTAACATTAATCAGAACTGAGACACCTATTATCAAACAATTAGATTATATTTAGTAAAATGTTTACTGTCAGTCAAGTTCACTAGAAGTTCAACTCCATGAAAACAGAAACTATGTCTCATTTCTAGCTACATTTCCACCTTAGAGAACAAAGCACCAGATTGTTACTGAATAAATCAATGTAATGGATTCACTGCATATGGAGACATTGGAGAAAGTTCTGGAGTTAGGGGACATCTCTTTACTTTTAATGTTAAACAAACAAAAACAACCCTGAAAATATTTCTTATTTATTATGACCATAAATTAATTAATGATAAAAGTTCTACAGGGGAAAATATAATATTTCCCACTCCCACTCAGTTATGCTTTTACGCTCTCAAAATTTCCTCCAAAGAACACATTATTTTAATCATAAAAGTTTAAAAAAATTATTTTACTTTGCAAAATAGCTATATGAATGATTGTGACTACTTCATGGCAAAAAAAGGGGGGCATTTTAAAGATGTAAGAATTGATGAAGAAACAGACTTTTCCTGTGTTTTATTGAAGACACTAAAGTCTGTTAGCATAAAATAAAAATTTTAATGGTTAAACAGGTAGCTCTCCACTGTGTCTGTTTGAAAACAGTATCTTTTTTTAAAAAAAATTTCTTTATTGATTGAGGTATTATATAAGTGTCCTTACCCCCAATACCCCCCAACCCTCCCACTCATGCCCTCACCCCCTGGTGTCTGTCTCCATTGGTTAGGCTTATATGCATGCACATTAGTCCTTTGGTTGATCTCTCCCCCTTACCCCCACCCTCCCCTGCCTTCCCTCTGAGGTTTGATGGTCTTATCAGTGCTTCTCTGTCTCTGGATCATTTTTGTTCATCAGTTTATGTTGTTCATTATATTCCATAAGTGAGTGAAATCATGTGATATTTGTCTTCCTCTGACTGGCTTATTTCACTTAGCAATATGCTCTCCAGTTCCATTCATGCTGTTACACATGGTAAGAATTCCTTCTTTTTACCGCAGCATAGTATTCCATTGTGCAGATGTACCTCTGTTTTTTAATCCACTCATCTACTGATGGGCACTTAGGCTGTTTCCAAATCTTAGCTATGGTGAATTGCGCTGCTCTGAACATAAGGGTGCATATATCCTTTCTGATTGGTGTTTCTAGCTTCTTGGGATATATAAAGCAATATTTTGCCATGACTAAGAACAAAGTTGGGAGCAGGACTTTCTGGATTTGCATCTTGCTTCTCACTCTCACTGGCTACGTGAGCCTGGGAACCCGAGGCCTCACTCTGGGTTTTAGTTATTTAAATTGCAGTGACCTCAGCTCGCTCTATTTCAGGTTTCTTATATGTGAAATAGGGGTAATACTAGTATTGACTTCCTACCATGAGGGTCACTAAAGTTAACACTTTTTCAAGCACCCAGAATAGTGCCTGGCCTGTGTTAAATGCTATGTAAGTGTAAGTTCTTATTATTGACTATCATTTGCTCTATCAGGAACATAATGAAACTAACAAATATATTTGTCTCCATCCTTGTCTTTTAAATTCACCTAACCTCCTTCCTGGCTAGAGCAACCTCCCTCTCCCTCCCCCGCCTTGTTTTGCTAGTGCTGTGTCAGATCTGGGCACCTAATATTCCTTTGCATATATGGCTACCGAGTCTGTATTCAACCAGCGATATGTTTATGAATCACTGAAGCCTCACACAGGCTGAGGCCACCCACAAGTTCCACATGCAATCAACTATGGAGGTGTTGTGGTGAGACGTGCACATTCTTTGCTGAGTAGCTGCTCTACACACAACTACTCAGAAAAGCACTTCAGGTATTTTTGGCAGCCTACTTAAGAGATACAGAAAATAATGGACTAGGACCTGAACTCATTTCCCATTAAATAATCTTTTCTTTCAATGAAAGGGACATCTCTGGTCTCACCAATGCTCTCATTTTTTTTCTGTGTGTGTGTTTTTGGAAACAAGGAGGCACAGGACACCATTTCCAATATGCAGACCAACACCAAAGCAATAGAATTCTGAGATCCTGTGAGATTTCTGACGTTGAGACAATTAGATTGATGCTCTTTACTACCAACTGAAAGACAGAGTACTGGTTTTCAAGTCTTTATGAAATATATTTTGTATGTTAATATTCAAGGAAAACATGTTATGCTCTCTAATGTAATTTTCCCAAATTCTTATCAGGATGTTAGCATATTCCTATTCCAGAGCTTAGCTGTGGTGAATTGTGCTACTGTGAGCATAGGGCTGTATATATCCTTTCTGATTGGTGTTTCTAGCTTCCTGGGATATATTCCTAGAAGTGGGATTATTTTTGATGAACAAAAACTGATCCAGAGATAGAGAAGCATCGATCAGATCTAAAACTTCAGAGGGAAGGTAGGGGAGGGTGGGGGTAAAGAGGAGAGATCAACCAAAGGACTTGTATGCATGCATATAAGCCTAACCAATGGACACAGACACCAGTGGTTGAGGGCATGAATGGGGTGGAGGGGGGACAATGGAAGGATAAGGACACATATGTATTATCTTAATCAATAAAGAAAAAAAATTATGTCAGATTATTGCTTTAATGAAAAGTCTTCCTCTTTTAGCATTAAAAACAGCCTACTAGTATATGAAAAGTGCTAAAGAGACACTTGCCTGACCCAATCAAATGATGCAATCTTCCTGTTCCATAAAAATGTTGGATATCATCTCCATTTCCTATAGAGAAAGGGATCTGTAAACAGCTACCATGAATGTAGGGTCAATATATTTTCTTAATAGTTTACTAATTTTTTAGAGAGAGGGAAAAGGGAGAAAAACATAGATGTGAGAGTGGAACATCAATTGGCTGCCGCCTACATGTTTCCTACTGGGGATGGAGCCAGCAACCTGTGCATGTGCCCTGACCAGGGATCTAACTTCCAAACCTCCGGTGCACAGGATGACACCCAACCAACTGAGCCACACAGACCAGGGCTCTAGGGTTAATATCAATGCTTCAGTAGGGACAAAGGTAGCAAAGAGCTAGATGTCTGAATATGTGATTCTTCATTGCCCAGCGATGACCATCCCCCAGCATCTTCCTCTTTGACCTCATTTCCAGGATTAAGAAACTGACTAAGATCCTTAGAAAGTGGTCTCAGGTCCTCCAAATGAGACATCATGCTTCAAGAATAGTCTAATCAGAGTAACCGTAATGTAAGTTCTGTAGCAATTTATGTAATATTCCAAAGTAAAAGGCTGTTACTCTTTGATTTTATATCTGAAGTTTGAAAGGAAACATTAAAGAATGTGGATCTTCAATTATCAGAAATTTAGAAAAAATATCTCATCATCTCCATTTTAAATAGGAGGTTTTGTGTGTGTGTGTGTGTGTGTGTGTGTGTATAGTGTTTATGGAAGTATAATTCATTTCACACCAGGCTTAAAAATTATTAAGTATTGTTTTGGTCAGAATCAGGAATTTTATCCATTTTACTCCTTTTTTTTAGTACAATGATGAACCTATACCTACATGCCCCTTTTTTTTGGAGGAGGGAGGGGAGGGGAGGGAAGGCAGCAGGTTTCTGTCTGTTCTAGCACCTGAAAGGGAAGTTTAAAGAAAAATAAAAGGTGGCATTTCACCACTCAGCCCTCAAAGTGAGAGGTGAAAGACACACACAGTACTGCTTTATAACCATCTCAACCACGTTTCCACTTCCTGCTAGGCAGCGTATGATCAAGTACCTCTGCCTTAGTTCTCAGCTTTATTTATTTTGTTTTAAATGAGACACAGAGGTTGGCTATTCAATAACTTCATTTTTGCTCTTTGAAATCAGTGCTGTTTTGACATTGAAGCACATCTAGTCTCTGGATAGTTTACCCACCTTTGAATTAACCCATCTTCTTCTATATTCTTGCACAGAGGCATATTAATCAATGTGTAGAAATGCATGTCTATTGATAATTTCAATGATCAGAATACTTCTGGTGACTTTATTTGACATTTAGAAAGCCTAGTAGGCTAGACCTAATTCCCAGTGCTAAAGGGAGGACCTTATATTTACTGTCGGCCTATAAATAGTTATAGTCCTAATAATTAGTCTGATAGTTTTCAGCTTAAAAAACAACAAAACAGCGACATTCTAAAATTATATTTTCATAAAATAAAATCTGAAAGAAGTTTCAACATCCCATTGTTTCAATGTTGTAAGCAAGAATCAAGCACAGGAGCATTCACGTAAGCTCTGATAGTCTATGAATCTGAAGTGTTTGTAGTGATACTAAATTTAATATTATTTGAATTAATAAATTAGTATATTCAATTAAAACAAAAGTTACTTCTGAAGAACATATTAAATGCAAGTCACTTAAGAGCTTAAATGATAATAAGGGGATTTTTATGCAGCAGAATGATAGATTGTAGCAGCAGGGTTATGGAAAGTCCATATAATTCAAGGTATAGAACTAAATAACCACAGGATCAAAGTGCTCTAAAGTGGTGAACAAATGAGAAATCCTGGACCTTAAGTGAAGGTTTCTCATTAGCTTGTGGTGTGCTTATGAGTTATAAGACTATAGTTTTAAAATATCTCAGAGTATCTTTAGGTAAGCTGAGTATGTTAAAATAGGCTTAAATTCAAATAACTGAATTCTTACACAAATATTTCAAGAGCACTGTTTTTCTTGTTTTACATTTTTGCACTTTTTTTGTGTGTAAAATAATACAACATTAGAAGTCATTCAGTTTGTAAGTAGCCTCAGATCTCAAATAAACATTGATCCCCAGTATGATTTAGAATGACAAAAGAGAAAAACACACAAAGAAACTGGTACTGAAGATAGATTTTTTTCTAAAACAGATTTTAGTATTTGACAGATCACATAGGAGACTTTCAGTCTACACTCTGCCTTATTTCATTCATTTCTATTCCATGATATCTCTCACTGTTGTTGCATAAACTATTTGGATAAAAGGTAGTTTTGATCATGTTTCTTAAAATATCATTTGATTTCATTTACTTGAGCTTTTCATAACTATATCATTATTTGGGAAGAAATATTTTATTCTCCTTTTAACAACTATAATTTCATTTTTAGGTATTTTAGCACATTATTTTCTTAGGGGGAAAGTAGATTTTGGCAATCAAATTCCATTTGCAAACTTGCCCGCCTCCCCCCGCACCCCCCCCCTCCCCACACACACACATTAAAAGATAAATCATTTTAAAAGAATACAACTGTTTTGGAACCAAATAATATAAAGTAAAAAATCACCTATTAGCTTTTTAAACTGCTGCTAAGCAACATAAATGTTTTATTCTTCAAGGATTTGGAAGCAATACAATAAATATTCTAATAATCATCTGAAAGGAAGAAGGCAGGAAGAGAGAGAGGGAGAAAAAATGTCATGACTAAAGAAAATAAGGTAGTATGTTTATATTTTCTTCCAACATTTACCGCATATTTTTATATTTTATTTTTTAAATATATTTTATTGATTTTTTACAGAGAAGAAGGGAGAGGAATAGAGTTAGAAACATCAATGAGAGAGAAACATTGATCAGCTGCCTCCTGCATACTCCTTACTGGGGATGTGCCCGCAACCAAGGTACATGCCCTTGACTGGAATCGAACCTGGTACCCTTCAGTCTGCAGGCTGCAGGCTCTGTCCACTGAGCCAAACTGGTTAGGTCACATATTTTTATATTTTAGTCATCTTCAGATATGTGACTTTAAAAAGTCACTAGATATTTTTAGGAGCGGATTTGTTCACTTATAAATATAGAAATTTCAGGTGGTCTCTATAATCTCTTCAAAATCTAAAAGTCTAATTTTGCGTGATTTTATATCAAGTGAATGCTACACTATTAAACAAATGACTTTGGAACTGGAGGAATTTGTAATGACAGATAAATCCAGATGGTTCACTAAATTTAAAACTTTTCACTCAGTGTTCTAACTTGACTTAGTAGTCGTTCACTTAGGCTTGGCCAGTAAACTAGTATAATAGCCTTAGTGTTTTTCACTCTTGCCTAGTTTCCCTTTCTTAGCCTTAATAATCGTTCTACTTGGAATTTCAATAATATCAAATAAATGAGTAATCACACAGGCATGATTCCAATTTCTGTGACAAGACTATCAGTTTAAATACATCATATATTCTCTAGAACACTATCTGTGTGGATTTTTTTGCAGCAGTCCCCACACAGAAAAATGCACTAGCTTATTAAAATATGAGCACTGTAATAGTTTTCTAGAGATTTACACCAAATTTATGAAAAATAGGTTATTGGTGCCTTTTTCAATGCCATACCTCTTCAACTTATTTTCCCAATGTCCATTGTTCTTATGTTTCCCTTACACTTCTGCTGTTAATATTCCAATGCATATTGATTGATCTTTTGAGTTACATCTTTTCCTATCAATCTTTTCACATTGAAGCAGGACTTCTGTAGGTTTTGCCTTGGAATAGTAGTTTTAGCCCCAGAAGATAGTCATTGGCTTGGTAACTTGTAAAACCAGCAAATAGAGAATACATATAAAGAACACACATAAATCACCAATAAAAGAAGTAACATTAGATTTTATAAACTTGATACACCCTATCAAAAATATGACACTGTAATACATACTAGATTCAAAATGTCTAAACCTTTACCCTATCTTCCTTTTTTTGTAATTTAAAAGGGCAATGTGTGAATCTGATTTCTCTAAATATAATATAATTTAGTTTACCTCCTTTAAATATAATTGTTATATATGATTATACATATTATGCCATATTAGTTGATATTTTTTACATGGACTGCAATATCTTGAATATAAAGTTCTTTTTATATTTGCACTCGTTTCTTTTTTTCCCTAATATTGTTATCACCTTTATTTCTCAGATTTAATCTTTATATTCCTTCATTTAGGTAAATAATTATTCATTTTAAAATGTCATTTTAAAAAGAAGAAACAAGCAAACACAAAAACGCCTTATTCCTCCTTCTTTGTGTAACTCAAAATAGCTGAGTTTATTTACCTCCTCACATCTACATAGAGCTTAACTTTAAGTACACTGAAACTTTCACAAGATTTCCAAATCTTATAACCAAGAACACAGAAATAATGAAAATCATCTTGGCATCTTAAACATACTATCTTTTACCACAAACGTTTTTATTTACTAGCTGGTGACACAAACCTCTGAAATAGCCATTAACCTCTCAGTTAAAATGCAGCTTTGCTCTTAAGTGCATCTGCCCTGAGTATCTTTTTTTTTTTTTGTATCAAGAGAAGTTTAGCTATCATTTGTAAAGTGGGTTTCTTACATGACACATTTGGCCATTCACAAAAGTATTTAAATAATGTATTTTTTAAAAATAATTATGTTGGCAGGATAAAAAGTACTCCTTTAAAATTGAGGTTATATCCTGGTGCCATCTCTAGGTTTGATTTAATGGATGCAACAGCACCATGCAGGAAATAAAGTTTGCTATTTTCCCATGTAAATGAGCTCTTTTCAAAACCTGGGGCCGTATGATTATTCAGGGGTGAGTCACCCCGCATCCAGTTCAGTCTGCATAGTTTAAATATGGAATTTTTCTAGCTAAATATTAAAGGTTTAACCAGAAACAATTTAAGCTTTCCAAATAATTTGGAAGAGTTAAATTTTCTTTTTTCTCACCTTCAGTTATATAGTAATCTCTCACCCTTGAATTACTGATTTGCTTAAGAAAGAATGTTCTTCATACTTAAGGTTATCGGTTTGGGCTTAATGCTTTTATGTAAGTGAAACTATTGCTACTTACAGCACTAAAAACTGTCTTAACATTTATTTATCTGAACTATTTTCTCACCACGACAACAGTTTTTCCGTTATTTACTGTTATCAGCTGAAGATGAATCTATTTTTGAGATTTGTTCCCATAACAAAAATGAGGTGATTTAACTTGGGCCAACAAGTTAAGCATTTTGAAGAGGAAGATAGAGAAGTCAAACCATTCAACTGAACCACTCTCTGGGGACATAGCCTCTTTTTGATACGCTAATGGGGTTCATTCTTCTGAATTTCTATGGGAGATCTGTGGGCAGAACTAAGCCAGGAAATGGTCGCCTCCAATCTCTGAAAATGCACGGGGACAACAGTTAATACTTTCCACTGTGTCATTCTGTTGACCCTTGGGGGCCTCTGCTTTTACTTTCCCTCAATGAATCACTGTACTGTGGTTTTAAGGAAGAAAAATCACGCTGTGGGGAATGCAAAAATCGGGGAAGAATCTAATCAAAATTTATATATAACTGGTTACCTTATACACCCCAAAGATACATTTTTTTGTGTAATTAACTAATTTTTTAAACAATCCTAAGGAGAGTAAACAATTTTTTGTAGAAATATTGTCATTTAAAAATATTAAAAATTTCATTTAATTTATCCTAAGCATTTACCAATTCACTCTAAGTAGTAATTGCCCTGATAGCCGAACATTGCCTAAAGTCCCCCTCATCATTTAAAAAGTAGTTTCACTTCTTTTGAAAACCCTTGTTTTTCTTTCCTGAGTACTGAATGAAAATCAAATGGAGCTGACATTTTCTTAGAATAATAAGAAGCTTTTTGTATTTACCTCACATTCTGCAAAGTATAAAGACATTCACCTATATGATATCAGAGCATACATATTCTCAAAGCAGTTTCTTCTGTTTCTGAGAATCTAAACCAAACGTGATCATTTAAGAAGAACTCACTTGATTTTCTCCTTTATCAGTTGCAGATTTTAACTATACCCATCAATTCTTTGAGTAAGAAATTAAACAATTGAGCCTCCATCTTTATAATTATACCTCATCTAATATTTATAAATATTGGGTAGAAAACAGAAAATGCCTCATTAGTACCCTGATTCTCAGACAGCCCAATTAGAGTCTTCAGACCACAAACTTATTTACCTTATAAGAATTATATTTGTGCAATCATACCACCAAATATTTGTATCAAGACCCTACTACTACATGCATCTATTCAGAGTGAACTGCATACATTTTAACATTGTGTGGTATTTTGATTTATGATTTCTCTTAATGAGCATGTTTCAAATGTTTAGAAGAATTTCTCAAAAGAAGGGGAAAATTCAACTACCATTTTAGTTTTCTAAAAATATTTTGGAGTGGAAAGCACATTAAAAATCAGAATTTTCAAAGTTTTAATCCCAGAGGAGAAGCTTTTGCTAGAGTTTAAAAGGACTGCATATGGTACTTACGCTGCATTGCCAAGGGCCTGGAGAGGTGATATCCTGAGTCCTCTTGAAGAGAAATGAAGGTTGTTTTATTAAGCTCAAAAAAACATGATACTTAATAAAAACTGTGGGCAGAAACAGAAGTACAGGGCTAATTTTTCCAGTGTTAATTCTAGAGTCTTGGCCACCAAAGACTAAAAGGTACTCTTTTTGAGAAAGCATATTATTTTTACTCACAGATAAAACATTAAAATATCTTAGCTGATCAGTGGGCTGAGATTAAAAGGTTTCTTTTTTGAATCATCAGATTGAGGTGTATGAGAGAAAGCCTGCAGGGCTTATTTAGAAGAGCTTGCTAAAGTACTCAGCTCCCAGCACTTAAAAAAGGATGTTGATATACTACCTTCATTTAAAACATTTCTTTGCAAATCCTTATCTTGGGATAAGAGAAAAGTAACAGCTCCTGTCACCACAATTGATTTGTTATGACTCTCTCCATTGAAATTGGGACAAAATGTGCAAGATGCCACTCTGAAATTGATTAACTTCTCAATTCTTTCAACAGCACAGAACTCAGTCTCACCAACTGGGCTTGATTTAGGATGTTTCCCCTTTTGACAATGTACTAGTATGTGATGGAGAAGCTAAAAGGAATAGCTCTAGGGAGGGGCCGAAGAGGCAGTTATGTTCCATCCTCTTCCCTTAATGCGTATATGGGTGAGCACAATAAGTCTCTGTTCCCTTATCCCATATAATAAAAGGTAATATGCAAATTGATCAAACTGTGCAACGGGCCTAAGCCATCAGTCGGACATCTCCCGAGGACTCCCAGACTGCTAAAGGGTGCAGGCTTGGTTGAGGAAACCCCTCTCCCGCCCAATGCATGAATGTCATGCACCGGGCCTCTAGTACAAACATAAAAGAAAGATGGAGGGTGGGTGGATAGAACCCTTTTCTTTTGGTTTCCATTAGCTCATGCTCACCCACCCAGGATAAGAGAGAACTGGGTAACAATTATAAGAGTACACGATGTACATTTTAAAAAGTAGAAAGAGGTCTGCATATAATATTTACTTAAGTGTAAGAGTAGAAAAATAATTTCTGACATTATCAAAATACTCCTCTAACCACTATTTGGTATACAGCATTCTTTCTTTCTATATCATTGCCTTTTTTTGTTTTTCCCTCCATTTTTAAAAAATCAACCCCATTTTTTTTCTGTAAAAAAACACATATACATATGAGATTTATGTAATAATTTCTCAGGGAAAATTTTGTATTTTTAAAAGGACAGAGGATTGAAAATGCTTTCAGAAAATATAGTCATTCTTCTCACTACAACCATAAGAGATAGATATCTGTTACTCTCAATTTAAAAATTATTACACTAAGATATGTGAAATAAGACATGACATGTTCCATTTGTTGGGCCAGAAATTGCAGAACCACGTAGAATCTCATCTAACTACAGGGACCCATTCTCTACCCCAGGAATAACACCCTATACAATTCAGTGTTCCCTTGACCTCAATTTAAGGGTAGCATGGGGCTGTAGAAACATAAAATTAACATCAGACCTTTTAATAACTAGGATTTGTATATTGTGGTTTAAGTTTGACACCTTAATTCCAGAAATTTAGCATCACAGAGATGCTAAGGAGACCCTTTAAATTTAAAATCTTCCCTCCATGCCTGATGCAGATGCAAATAGCTTGCTCATTACATTCTATCAGCCTTTTTAAACAGGTTTTCTAAAGCAAAATCATTCTCTGGCAGTAAGACAGCTTACCTGCCAACCTTGACATTTCCATAACCAAATCAATATTTCAGTAGCCTCCAACTATAAATCTGATGTTGATTTGAATTCTAGAGAGTAATAGATGATCCAATTAGAAAACAAACAAAAAGTTAAAACATAATTAGAGTGTTTATTCTTCTTTGATGATAAGAAGTCCTTGACAAGACAGAATGCTGTTCCTAGTAAGTCTCCTTCTATAAGTGTAATTGATCTCGAAAGTTAAAGGTTTGTTTGCATCTTTAACATTGGGAGGTAAATATATTGCTTTGATAGAGCTGTTAGGTGGCAGCTTACTTACCACACAGTTTATTACTCCTTTGTGTCTGAAACACGCAAAAATGTTCTGCTGGGTAAGTTAGTATTTACAAATGCGCATAGACCTGATAACGAAATACTCAGCAGAGTCCCTATCTTGTACAGAGTGACTAATAGATGCTGTTGCACTTCTTTTTATAAGTTTTTTTTTTCCTTTGGGGAGTCAAGAATTTCATAAGAATTTAGACCCATTTGAATGATCCAGTCTATAGGAAATTCATCCACTCAATTTTATCCATCCATCTCTCTATGAGTCCATCAGGTGTGTTATCTTAATTCTGGGAATTTGGCATCAGATTGATGCTAACTCATTTATTCACTCAATCAATGTTTGCTGTAACTCACTAAACTCTGTGGAACAATCAAATATGAGACCGAAACTGACCATGATTAAAAAAAAATAGTAACAACAAATATTCAGAAGAGGTGTGCAATAATTATGTACATTCATTCACTTCCACTGAATAAACCAGAGATTTGTATGAAAGAGTTGAACTCAGATGGTTCAGTAAAATTTTATAATGCTGAGAAAATAATGGTCTGACCACAGGTATGGGGGAAAGCATTAGATAGGAATGGATCCTGAGTATAGAAGACAAAATTTCGGTTCTGGCTTGCCTGAAAACTATTAGGAAAATGAAATGTTATTTTTAGAGGCACTGAAGAATGGGTTAAATTTTTATTCCACAGACCCAGTGAGTAGGGTTTCTCAGTTTGAATGTTTGCTCTTGGAGCACTGTGTCGTGACCAACTAAATCTTGGGGGTGGTTGAAACTACACAGTGAAGACCCTTAGAAAAAACAAAAGTCAAAGTGTTGAAAGGTCTAAAGCTGTGAAAGTTGCAGTCAATTCATGAAAGGGATAGAGGCAGGAAATAAATTTTGAGCTAGACTTCAAATGACTTTCATTAACCCAACAAACACATTTGATTTTGCACCTAATTCTCAGGACTATACAAGGTGCTGTGGACATTTATAAAAATAAAGAATATAAAATAAAATAAAATAAGATAAAGACTATATAAATATGGCCATACTATTATTCCTGGAGGCTCAACAATTGTATCTTTTACTTATCTTCAGACTGGCAAAATATACACTTGCACAAAGTAAAGGAGATGATAATACCAAAGATATGTCTGAGCTTTTAAATCCGGATGAAGAAGGTGATTTCCAACAGCCTCATTGGGGCCAACGCCAGCTTCGGAGGCAGAGCCATTTGCATTGAAGTACCAGCTCTGTCTCTCGTTAGTGGTGTCAGCTGTGAACAGCTTAATCTAAGCCTTCCTTAAGTTTCTGTTTCCATTTCTGTGTGTCAAGAAGAATGTGTCCTTCACTGTTTGTGGTAAGAATTCAATGAATACATGTAAAGTGCTCACAACAGTAGCTGGTTAATGTGTAATTAATATTATAATCGATTAAACAGTAAATTAGTGACAGAATATGGAGAGCAGATCATGGATTCAGTTTGATCCATACCCAGTAAACATTGAGAAATGTGCATTCAGAGAAGACCAACAGTGTGGAACCAGGACTGCTCTGTTCAAA
This sequence comes from Murina feae, assembly GCA_004026665.1. NCBI lineage: Eukaryota > Metazoa > Chordata > Mammalia > Chiroptera > Vespertilionidae > Murina > Murina feae. The sequence goes on along the minus strand of PVJC01002036.1, from coordinate 55,855 downwards.
GATGAATCTGAATGGGAACAAATTACAGTCCCCTCCAAGGGGCATAGGCAAAGAGGAGGGCCACGCACAGATGCTTAAGATAGATCAAATCCAAGAAGTACGGTACGAGGAAGGGGAAATGAGTGAAGAAACTGGTAAATACGAGAGGTAATATATTTTTCATTTTCTTCTTTAATTAAGTTGTAGTAATTTTCTCTATTTAAGAAAATATACAAATCAGAATCTTAGGACCTTCATAGTATCAGGCATTAAGTTGACTTTCTTAACAATCTTGTTGGATATGAACCCTTTATATTCCCCTAAACTTGCAAAGGGAGGACAGATGGGGATGGAAAAAGACTTGACTTTGGATGGTCAGTGCCTAATGCAGTTTGAAGATAATGTTTCATAGGGTTGAATATTTGAAACCTGTGTGGGTTTATTAATCAATGTCACTGCAATAAATTCAACAAAAAAGAATTTCAACTTAATGCCTGTTTGGGGGTGGCACCTTGTCAGTGACCAGATCCTCACTGAAGCCTTGCTAGAGAAGCTAACTGTGAACTTGGCCACATGCTCTCAGAAAGAGGTCACATTGTGGTGTGTGACGCCTTTACTACCCTGCTTTTTTATTTGCAAAAACTTACATCTGTGAATGTGACTAGTAGAGATGTGACTAGATGTGATCAATAAAGAGAGGTATCTGGAGAATCTAATCATTGATTTGGTTTCTCAACCTTCTGGCCCTTTAAATACAGTGCCTCATGTGGTGACCCAGCCATAGAATTATTTTCGTTGCTACTTCATAACTGTAATGTTGCTATTGTTATGAATCGTAATGTAACTATCTGATATGCAGGATGGTCTTAGGCGACCCCTGTGAAAGGGTCGTTCGACTGCCGAAGGGGTCGCAACTCACAGGTTGGAACCGCTGTATCCCATCATTATAGGAAATTCAGTGCTTGAGAGAAATCTCAGTATAAAAACTTGGGGCCATAAGCAGCATCAAAAGCAAAGTATTCGGGCCCTGGCCACTGTTTTCAGTTGTGAGAGCATCTGTCTTCGCACTTAAGGCTAGAGGGTTTGATTCCCAGTCAAGGGCAGGTACCTAGAATGTGGTTTACTTCCCACCCCCCACTCAGGATGCCTGTGAGAGGAAACCAGTCTAAGTTTTTCTCTCTTGCTTTCTCCCCTCCCACCCTTTCGCTCTAAAAAGCAATGAAAACAAAACAAAATAAAACAAAACAAAATAAAACAAAACAAAACTCTCATGTGAGGATGAACAAAATGAAACAAACGGCCTCAAAATGAAGTTCTCGGTACATAAGGCCCAGAAAGCAAGTTGGGTTTAAGTCTCTTAATGTATAACCAGGACATATACAGCATGGGACAAAATTAGGTTTACAGTTGTTTATATGGAAAATAATACAATGATATATAATAACACAACAATAAACTCTATGTTTCGAGTACTCACAACTGTAAACCTATTTTTGCCCCATCCTATGTTTTAAAACACTCAATCTGCTCAAATCAGAGAGTTCCAATTAATTTCCACTTTTAACGCTACAATTTTTTACTTTATTTTTCTTTCCAAACAAGAAGTCTGGAATCTATGGTTTTCACAATAATAAAGATAGTAGGCATGCACTTTTGGATTTTAATTAAGACAGAAACTGCATAAGGTAACAATACCAAATAGGCATTTATGAGAGAATAAAACAGGTAATATTAGGAAAATTATTTTTTTTCATTATGTAGTTGCAAGATGGCATTGTTTATGTTAGGGGTACGTTTCTTTCTTGAGTTAAAACATCTGGGTTAAATAATTTTAAAAGAAAAATAACATGACTTCTAAATAGTTGCTATGATATGAAAATTTGATATGTTGTTGAGACGTGAGATTTAATTCTCAATTATTTCCATTGTTTATGAGCCTCTTGTTGCGTTTAAAAAGACATAAAGACATATGGAACAGCTGAGTTATCTCTAAATTTCTCATGTTCTTTTGTTTTAAAAAATACTATTTTTTTCTACATAGCGGAAAATTAAATGGGACTAAAATAAAGTGCCTAACACAAAAGTGTCCTCAATGGAAATATTAGGCAAATAATTTTTTTTTTCTTAAAGAAGTAAGCTCCTGACATATTTGAACTGTTTAAACAAGTTGACCCCTTGTCATGGCAAAACAAAACTAAACTCATTTAAAGGGGATATACAGACGACCAAGAGATATGAAAAATGCTCTAAGTCACTGATCATCCAAAAGATGCATATTAAAATGACAATGAGGTATCATCTCAATGTCAGAATGGCTACTACCATCAACAAATCAACAAATGACAAGTGCTGGCGAGGATGTGGGGAAAAGGGAACCCTCGTACACCACTATTGGGAATGCGGACTGGTGCAGCCATTATGGAAAACAGTATAGAGTTTCCTCAAAAAAAATTAAATATGAACTGCTTTTTGACCCAGTGATTCCACTTCTAGGAATATATCTTAAGAAACCCAAAACACCAATCAGAAAGAATGTATACACCCCCTCCATGTTCATAGCAGCACAATTTACAGTAGCTCAGATTTGGAAACAGCCTAAGTGCCCATCAACAGATGAGTGGATTAAAAAACTGTAGTACATTTACACCATGATATACTATGCAGCAGTAAGAAAGAAGGATTTCTCACCCTCTGAGACAGCATTGAGGGACCTGGAGGTTATTATGCCAAGCTAAATAAGCCAATCAGATAAAGACAAGTATCACATGATCTCACTCATATGTGGAATCGAATGAACAAAATAAACTGATGATCAAAATAGATCCAGAGACATGGAAGCATAGAACAGACTGTCATAGCTCAGAGGGAAGGCAGGGGTGGGAGGAAAGAGATCCACCAAAGAACTTGTATGCGTATCTGCATGACCCATGGACACAGACAATCAGATGATAGGGTGATGTAGGCCTGGGGCAAAAAAGGGGCATATGTAATACTTTCAACAAGAAAGATTTTTTAAAAAGAAAATAAATAAAAATAAAAAATAAGTCCAAAGAGAGAGGAAAAAAAGTAATCCTTCTAGAGAAGAATGAAAAGACTACCACTGAGCAGATAGCACCCATGTATTCAGGTGTTGATTAATAGTACAGGTGTTGAAAATTCAGAGGACTGACTTTTTTTCTGTTTTCTTCAATCTTGTATGGAAAATGATAGACAATTGGTTAAAACAATACTTTAGAATTATCCAAGGATATTGTTTCTTTCTCAATGCTAGAGCTTTCTGCTTATAACTGAGTAACAGCATTTATTTTAGATAATATTGTCCCAAAGATAACTGTAACACCGGCAATAAATAAACAAACAAACAAACAAACAAACATTGGACTGAATTACATCAGAATTACATGGCAATTTGGTAATCTCTAGTAATATTTGCAACGATGTGCATTTGGAGTCAAATTCTAGTCCTTTGCCTTCTTAGAAGCTCCCTGACTGGAGCAGTTGTTGATCTTGAGGCTGTTGTGAAGAATAAATGAGGTGATGTCTGCGGCACCCAATAGAGTATATGTAAGGGCATTCACTTTATTTTATAACCTCTTTCTTCCTTTGTGTGTAAAATTCTGCTTTATGGAGGTAGAGCAGGGAACAATTTTAATTGGTTTTGTTTCTACAAACATCCATGCATGAACAAAGGAGTCTATTATTGACTCAAGTGTCATCATAATAGGACCATGAAGTATATTTTCTATGGTTAAAAACACTGGTTCTAAGACAATGGAAAGTCATAAATGAGTCATGGCAGCCTTTTGACAAAAGCACAGATTATACAGAAATGTATGATTCATCTGTGTTTTCCTTAAACTTTTACCTGGTTAAAAGAGAAGCTTGTATTGATTTTTACATCTCCTTCCAGGATTATTAAAGCATATTTTTTAACTATGAAATTTATATTGAAAATGGAGGGTGATGTCTGGCACAAAATCCTCTAAGTTGAAGGGAAAATCTATTACAGGTTTTCTATTTTACACAGGTTCTATAAAAAAATGAATTTTATGATCTGAAAAAGTTCAATAAAGAAACCTATATAATTGTATTAACCAATGTCGCGCCAATAAATTCAATAAAAAAGAAAAGAAAATGACACCCTAATTTGAGATCGCAAAAGATTTTCAGTTAGATGTTCATGAATTTTCCTTTATGAAGGTGAATTGGCTAGACATTTGAAAGTTAAGCATGTCAACTTTATCAACATCTACAAGAAAATCTGATGGTACTGGGATCCTAAACTAATTTTTCCAGCTTTATTTAAATTATATGTATTTAAGGAATAAAAGAATCATAAAAATTACCTGCAATTTAAAAAAAGCTAGAGCCTGTTTGACACAGTATGTATATGTAATACTTTTAGAAAATACGCTCCCTTCAAAACATGTAAGAGAACATGGAACCCATTCAGGAGCACATCTGTGTTTTTTTTTTATTAAATATTAGAAAAATGGTGAAAATATAGATTGTTTCTACTCCTCCCTCCCCCGTTGATAAAATGCTACAATAAATAAAGTGGCACAGGCACCAGTTCTCACTTTTGTAATTTATGGGCTGAGTGCCTAGAAGTGTGATTGCTGAGTCACTGGATAGAAACTTTAAATATTAAAAGATAAGGCAATTTTTTCTTAACTGTATCACTAATATATGTTGCACCAAAGGCAGAGGAGTGTAAACATTTCACCACATCCTTACCAGCACTAGATATCATCAACCCTGTTAATCTTTGCCAATCCAATAAGTGGAGATGGCATCTGTTGCTTTAATTTGTATTTTTTTAAACATGAGTTTTGTTTAACCTTTTCTCATATGATTATTAACCATGTTTGCATCTTTTTTCCCCCTGAACTTTACCTGTTCAAGAAATTTGGTATAGTTCTCTTAATAAATCTATGATATAGATATTATTATGCACATTTTAGTAAAATAAATAAATAAATAAATAAATCTAGGATTAATAAATATTTGGTATCATGTTCTGTATGACCAAACTAATAAATGGCAGAGGTGAAGTTTATACAGAAGCTTGCCTAACACCAAGTCAATTGTCTAAACCACAGAGCCATATTGAGTCCATCTCCTGCCTATAGAGAGAATCCTATGATTTTTGCATTTTTATACATACTTCACTATTTTAATCATTCAGACAGTCAGGTAGTATAGGCACCTATTATGTGCATAGCACTGTAACAGTTTCTGTATCTATAATAATAAACAATTAATAATAAATAAATTAGTACATTAAATACATATTTTCTTTATGTAATATTAAAATTTTTCTAAGTTAACATTTAAATGCAAATGAACAGCATATCAAAGAAGAATTATGAGGTACTGTACATATGAATTATGGGGGTCTAACTGCAAAGGTATTTAGGAAACTTTGCATAAACATAATGAGGGTGCATAATTTGTAAAAAATACTCTGGGAGATAAAAGACAAATGCTACAGCAAAAGTGTCTTAATAATCTAATTTATCCTTACCTAATTTTCACCATACAAGTAAAATAGGGAGATATTTATACTGATTTACTGACCCTTATATCTTAGTAAAGGTATGAAGGACAAGATATAAAATGAAAATATAGACAATTATCTGAATAATAAAGTGTAGGATCAGAAAAAAATCTGTTGGAAATTTTTATATTTAGACATTTTTAAAATGTATCAAATTCAATTGCATCAAATTTGTATTTAATAGTATAATTAAACATATTCTTTTTCTAGCAAAGAAATGTTTCAATTTTTAAAAATCTCCAGGTATTAAATGTGTTGCACAATTGTTTCATTAAAAAAATCCATTACTTTGTTACAAAATTAATTTATTAGAAAATTCAATTTGCTGAATTTATCTGATTAAAAACTATTTTTAGGTCAATAATTAAACTAATGAGTACTATAAAATCTGTCCAGAAAATACCCTTTAATGAGATAAAACTTTAAAGGTGGACTAAGTGGGGGGTGCTAAATCAGAGAGAATATTTTTCCCCAGGGCATCTGAAAGAAGTCCAGTAAAAACTTTATTTATCAATGTCCCATTCTGGTTTACCATACCCATGAAATACACATTCTAAATCTAAGAGAACTTTTAGAAATGTTACAAATTATATCTACTCTAAAAAGAGTAATATTGAAATTAACCATTTCTCCAGGATGCCTAAGCCAAGCCCACCAGCCAAGCCATGCCCACCAGCCAATCAGAGTGGCTATATGCAAATTAACTCAGCCAAGATGGATGCTGGAAGCGCAACCACGGATGTGGGTGCAGAGCAGGTGGCAGGGTGGGTGGGGCGTGCAGGGGCGTGAAAGGCTGGTGGCAGGCCTAGGGGTGTGTGGGGTGGGAGGGTGCACTGGGCGGTGGCAGGAGATTTCTGGTCCCAGTAATTGTTAAGAATAATTTTTCAACTACTTATTGAACCAAGTAAAATTGCATTAGAGGAAAACAAGGTAATGAGGAATTGTGAAATCAGGATCTGGATGAGAGAAGACTAAATGAGTGAAATAGACATGTGGGACCTTTTCTCTTTTAGAAAAGTGCAATGATTTATAAGCAAACTGCCATCAGCTCCTCACCCAGGGTGGCCAGGCATGCCAGCAGGTGGACAACCCCCGAGGCGTCCCAGACTGCGAGAGAGCACAGGCTGGGCTGAGGGACACCCCCCCACACACACGCCGAGTACACAATATATTGTGCACCAGGCTCCTGGTGTGTGTGTGTGTGTGTGTGTGTGTGTGTGTGTGTGTGTGTGTAAATTCTACCTTTTAAAATAAAACTTTAACTCCACATAAGTTAACACGTCTGTGATCTCTTATTACAATTAAGGAGTAATGCATGCACTTCTGGATATTCATAGCAAAGCCCTTTTGCTTTGGAAGAAGGAAATGTTACATGAAGGAAGGAATTACTCAGGGTTTAGTTAGATCTCAGTATTAATTGTGGTTCTGACACTTACTAATTCAGACCTTTATATGAGACATTAAACTTTTCAAGTACAGTAGTCTTCCTTCATCCACCATTTCACTTTCTGTGGTTTCAGTTAACTGTGGTCAACTTCAGATTGAAAATGTTGAATGGAAAATTCTAGAAATAAAAAGTCATAAGTTTAAACTGCATGTTGTTCTGAGTAGCCTGTTGAAATTTCGCACCCACTCCACATCACCAAGCTCCACCCAGCCTGGGATGTCAATGATCGCTTTGCCCAGCACATCCACAATGCCATCTGGGTTAGCAGACGGAGAGAAAGAGAGACCACACTCATGTAACATTTATTACATGATGTTGTTATAATTGTTCTATTCTATTATTGTTGTTATTAATCTCTTACCTGTGACTAATTTGTAAATTAACCTTTATTATAGGCATGTGTATACAGGAAAAGGCATAGTATAGGTAAGGCTATGTAGTATCTGTGGTTTCAGGCATCCATTGGGGGTCTCAGAATGTATCCTCGGTGAATAACGGGTGGAAACTATACTATGTAGTGAAATTCCCTTGGGGCCTTATGTCTCTTATCTATTAAATGGAAATAATATTGCCTTCCTTACTAGGTTGTTCTGAGAATTGAACCAGACAAAGCGTGTTCAGTGCTTAGCAATGAATTTTGTACACGATTACAACTTGGTTGCCTTTGCCCCCTCGTAAAACGTAGTTTGTTTAGATACTTTCCCAAAAGATTTTTTTAAGTTAATGGGGAAAAGATTTAGTTAACAATTCTACATATAAGAATTAGCTTCCTGTAATTCTTAGAAATTATTATATTTCAGGATTTATCTAAATAATCCATAGACATATTTTTTTTCTCTAAGTGTGTGAATATCTCAGACAAAATCCTACCTCAGTCTATGGAGGTCTGATCCTCCTGCCCACATTTTTAATTGTTCACTTCTTTGTATACAGTAGACATACAACCAAAAATCCTCAATGAAATGTGGCTAAGAAAAGTTGAAGTACAATTTCTTAATAAGTGTGGACAAAAGGAGCCGCATGTTCGCCTAAAAAGCTCAGCGGAAGCCCGCATGGCAGTCTTGCAGACTCAGAGACCTAAAGTAACCGCAAAGGATGGTCTGAAAGTTAACATTTAACTACAAAACAGGTTATGGTGGGCAGTGACATCCTGGGCCAGTGTTTTCCCTGACAAAGATCGTCTTTGATCTCTATGAGCACATTTTTGTCTTTTTGCCTCTAAAATAACGTATTTGTGAAATGTCTGGATAACTTGCAACTTCCCTTTCTTTCAGACCTGGCTGGGCATAACAAATAGCACCAGGACATCCCCTTGTTGTCATTGTTATCAAGTTTACACCAACTGTTGTCAACTGTTAATCCTGTATGCATCTATGTAAAAGAAGCATAGGTCTGTCATTTCACCCCTTTTACCCAAACCCAGAGATTTCCCTGCTTTGCTTTATCCCACCTCCTTAATCACCAATGAATTTCATGTAAACCGCTTATGTAGTTTCCTTTGATGGTAAATTTATATAATAAGGTACGAACTCCCCATTCTCCGGAGCATTATCTCAATTCATTGAGGTTCTGCTTCGAGCATATGTCGACAGTTTGGCTCAAATAAACTCACAAAATTCTCTACAGGTTTCATTGTTTTTTTTTCGTTAACATAAGTGACAATCTCTTTTTTTTAAGATAAATTTTTCAAAGTGACAAGAGATACCAAGATCTCTTAGTAAATAACTATACATGACTCATTTATAAGCAACTATATAATTGAAAGAATCATAGTAATATTGAATAAGACTGAATTTTTAAAATTTTCCAATTCATCACTTATAATGCCATGTTGTCCATATCTCAACAGTGCTTACTATGCTATTATAAAATTGTCAGTTATAAAATGAGAGAAATGAATATAATGTCAATGACAGCATAGGTGTAATATTCAGAGCTAAAAATGAACTAAAGCTCAGAAAACAGAGGTCTCAACTATACCTCCGCAAAAAAAAAAAAAAAAAAAAAAATTGTGATTTTTGGTCTAAAAAAAGGCATTCCAAATATTTCCCAACAAACTATTCAAAGTATCCATGAAGGAAGGGGTGACTATATTCTTTCTTATTGGTGTTTCAGGATTCTTAGGATACATTCCTGGGATCAAGGGTCAAATGGAAATGCCATTTTAATTTTTTTTAGGAAACTCCACACTGTTTTCTACAGTGGCTGCATTAGTAATGCACTAGGGTTCCTTTTTCCCCACATCCTTGCCAGCAATTGTTTATTGGTGTATTGATGGTAACCATTCTTACAGGTGTGAGGTGATACCTCTTTGAAGTTTTAATTTGCATCTCTCTGATGAATAGTGATGTTGAGCATTTTTTAAAGATATCTACTGGCCACTGCATGTCCTCTTCCGAGAAGTCTCTATTCAGATCCTATGCCCATTTTTAATTGGATTGTCTTCCTTTTGTTTGAGTTGTATAAGTACTTTATATATTTTGGAGATTAACTCCTTATCAGATGTATCATTGGCAAATACGTTTTCCCAGATAGTGGGTTGTCTTTGCATTTTGAGGATGGTTTCTTTAGGTGTGAAGAGGCTTTTTAGTTTGTTGTAGTCCCATTTGTTTATTTTTTTCCCTTTGTTTTTCTTGCCTTAGGAGATGTATCAGCAAAAAATCTGCTACATGGGATGTTTGAGATTTACTTTCTCTGTTTCTTCTAAGATTGTTATGGTTTTGTTTCTTATATTAAAGTTTTTTATCCATTTTGACTTTATTCTTATACATGGTGTAAGTTGGTGGCCTAGTTTCATTTTTTTGCGTGTACCTATACAATTTCCCCAACACCATTTATTAAAGGACTGTCTTATTTAAATGCTAAAGATTTTAATGAAAATGTAGACAACATGCAAAAAGAGATAGATAATGTAAATAAATAAATTATAAGAAAGAATAAAAAAGAAATGTTATATATAAAAACACTATGGTAGAAGCAAAAACTGCTTTTGATTGAGTCATTAATAGATGGACACAGATGAAGTAAGACTCTCTGAGCTTTATATCTGACAACAGAAACCTGCCAAACTAAAAATCAAAGAAAAAAATGACTACAAAAGAACAGACTATCTAAGAACTGTAGATAAGTAACAATGACAGAGACATTCCCCTCCAACTGATGTCAGACACCAAACCACAAATTCAGAAAGCTCAAAGAAAACCAAGCAAGATAAATAGCAAAATAATTTTACACTTAGCCATATAATATTCAAAGTTTGAAAAATAAAATATTTAAAAATTTTTTCAAAAGAATCCACGGGGGGAGGGGGGAATCTTACCTATACAGGAGCAAATATAAGAATTACTAGGGGCCTAGTACAGGAATTTTTGCAACTTGAAAGGAACTGTGGACCACGAGGTTATGGTGGGCACAGAAGCAGATCTCAGCCTATCCTCCCTACCCCACCCAACCCCACCTGCCTCAGCCCCTGGTCCCTGTTTGCCTGCAGCCCCACTCCTGCCACTGCTGCTCCCACATGCTGATGGTGCTGGCTCTGCTTGTGCCTGCTAATGGTTCAGAGCAATTGGGGCCTGAACCAGTAGCAAGTGTGGACACCGGGTGGGACCATGGTGTGTAGGAGCAAAGAATTTTCAGTAACCACCAGAGGCTTGCCCCGATGACAGCAACCAGTGCCCCGCCTTGGTCTGGTGCCACCACTCACCTGCTCCACCATCTTGCTGTGGCTGATGTCCACTATGTTCTGCGCATACCCTCTGGTGGTCAGTGCACATCATAACGACTGGTTGTTTGGTTGTTCTGCCATTTGGTCTATTTGATATTAAGGTTTTATCTACATAAATATTTGAATTCTCAGAAACCATACAAGCAAAAAGATAGTGAATTGAAATACACTGTTGAGAGGAAAAATATACCCTACTAACCATAAGTCTGTACTCAGCAAAGCTATTCTCAAAAGTGAAGAAGAAATAAAACTTTCTCTAAAAAACATAAATTGAGGGAATTTGAGAAGCAAGGACTCAAAATAGCCAACTCAATATTAAGAGGTGAGAAATAAAGTTGTAGGGCAGACAGATTTCAAGGCTTATTATGAAGCTACAATAAGCATATAGTATGGTATTGGTGAAAGAAGAGATAAATAGATAAATGGAACAAATAGAGAGCCCAGATATAGATTCACAAGAAATAGTTAACTGATCCTTGACAAAGAAACGAAGGCAACTCAATGGAACAAAGACAGTTTTTTTAGCAAATAGTGCTGGAATGGAGCACACACACTCAGAAAAAAACTGTAGACACAGACTTTATAGTTTTCAGAAAAATTAACTTGCAATGGATCATTAACCTAAATGCGAGACATAGAACTCCTGGAATATAACATAGGAGAAACTTACATGACTGTGAGTATGGTGATGATTTTTTAGACACAACATCAAATCCATGAAATAAATGACAAGCTGAACCATAATTAAGGTAAAAACTACTGCTCCACAAAAGGCAATGTCTAAAAGTATCTATTTAGACATTTTTTATTAGGTTGCCCATTTTTTGATTGGGTTGTTTGTCTTCCTTTTGTTAAGTTTTATGAGTTCCCTATAAATGTCGGAGATTAAATCCTTATTGGTGATAACATTGGCAAATATGTTCTCCCATGCAGTGGGCTTTCTTGTTGTTTTCTTGATGGTTTCTTTTGCTGTACAAAAAACTTTTTATTTTGATGTAGTCCCACTTGTTTATTTTCTCTTTAGTTTAGATTTCCCTAGGAGCTGTATCAGTAAAGATATTGCTTCAACATATGTCTAAGACTTTGCTTCCTGTGGATTCCTCTAATATTTTTATGCTTTCCCATCATATGTTTAAGTCCTTTATCCATTTTGAGATTATTTTTGTGCATGGTATAAATTAGTGGTCTCATTTCATTTTTTGCATGTATCTGTCCAATTTTTTCAACATCACTTATTTAAGAGACTGCCTTGACTCCATTCTATGTTCTTGCCTCCTTTGTCAAGTACTAATTGAGCATAGTGGTTTCAGTCAACTTCTGGGTTCTCTATTCTATTCCATTGGTCTATTCTTGTGACAGTATCAGGCAGTTTTGAGAACAGTGGCTTTGTAATACAGCTTGATATCTATAATTGGGATCCCACCTATTTTGTTCTTTCTCAGGATTGTTGCAGCTATTCAGGGTCTTTTTTATTCCAGATGAATTTTTGGAGATTTCCTTCTAGATCTGTGAAATATGCCATTGGTATTTTAATGGGGAGGGCATGGAATCTATAGATTGCTTTGGGTAGTATAGACATTTTAATGATGTTGATTCCACCAATCCATGAACATAGTATGTTCTTTCATCTGTTTAAGGAAGTCCGAGATAAATATGAAAACATGCTCAAAGTCACTAATCATCTGAGGGATGCAAATCAAAATGACAATGTGGTACCATTTCACACCTGTCAGAATGGCTATCATCAACAAATCAGCAAATGACAAGTGCTGGAGAGGATGCTGAGAAAAAGGAACCCTCATGCACTGCTGGTGGGAATGCAGACTGGTGCAGCCACCATGGAGAATAGTATGGAGTTTCCTCAAAAAACTAAAAATGGAACTCCCATTTGACCCAGTGATCCCACTTCTGGGAATATATCCCAAGAAACTAGAAACACCAATCAGAAAGGATATATGTACCCTATGTTCATAGCAGCAAATTTACTTGGAAACAGCCTAAGTACCCATTAACAGATGAGTAGATTTAAAAACTATGGTACATCTACATAATGGAATACTATGCTGCAGTAAACAAAAGAAGGAATTCTTACCATTTGCAATAGCATGGATGGAACTGGAGATCATTATGCTAAGCAAAATATGCCAGTCAGAGAAAGATAAATATCACATGATCTCACTCATTTGTGGAATATAATGAACAACATAAACTGATGAACAAAAACAGATCTAGGGACAGAGAAGCATGGAACAGGCCATCAAACCTCAGAGAGAAGGTAGGGAAGGATGGGAGTAAGGGGGAGTGATCAACCAAAGGACTTATATGCATGCATATAAGTATAACCAATGGACACAGACACCAGGGGGATGGGGCATGAGTAAGGGAGTGGGAGGGGGGGCAATGGGGGAGGTAAAGACACATATGTAATACCTTAATCAATAAGGAAAAATAAATTGAAAACAAATAAGACAAATTAAGGTAGGTGGCCTAAGCTCTTCTCAGTCTATGGTCTTGGTGTTTGTATTAGTCACTGAGATAAATGTGGAAGGGCAGGGATAGTTTATTGAAGATTTTCTGGACTCTCTTATTTTTTTCTGAGATCTGAATTCTCAATTTATCATATTTATTATTACATGTAACAGAATAAATTCCAAAATAGGATATGTATTGTTCTTGGTTTGGGTGCTATTTTAAAATAATTTATGACCTGGGTCATCCCTATTAGGAACAACATTTCAGCTGTTTTAGCTTGTTTTTTTCTATTACTTTAATGATTGTCATGGAACTCTCTTAGCAAGCACCTGCCTGTATGCCATTTCTTCTTTTATTGAATGATTTTGGAAAACTCATAGGATTGTTTTTAGGCAAAAACCAGAAAATCTATTTCCAAAAGTAATTTTTATATAAGGCATTGGGTTTGAGAGTTTCAATAATGAGAGAACATGTTTGCTTTTCTATATTAAAGTATCAAGCTGTAAAATAAAAATTATAAAAAGCAATTTATAATTATAAAGACTGTCTCTTTTATAAATAGCATTTTGAAATTTACAAAGCCTTCCTTCTTACATTATCATGATGAACCCAAAATATATCCTATCTAATAAAAGAGTAATATGCAAATTATCTATCATATCATCACTCTGTCACTCCATCAGAAAGATGGCTATGGCCATGAACCTGGAGCAAGCAGGAGGATTGTGTTGCCCCTGGCGATGGAGGAAGCCAAGCTTCTTGCTGCCTTTGCTGGCCCTGAGCTCCGCTCAAGGCTACAAAGTTTCAATTATAGAAGATAAATCCCAGATACCTGCTTCCAGCCAAAGGTTAAAAACAAAGAGTAATCTATACTAATAAAAGGGAAACATGAAAATTAACCATCACTCTGCCACTCTGCTACAGCCACAAACCATGCTTACCAGCCAATCAAGAGCAAGTATGCAAATTAACCAAACAAAGATGGCAGCAGCCACAGAGCTGGAGGAACAGGAGGCTTGGGTTGCCGCTGGAGTTGGAGGAAGTCAAGCTTCCCCCCTGCCTTGGGCAGCCCTGGGCTTCACTCAAGGCTACAAAGTTTCAATTATAGAAGATAAATCCCAGATACCTGCTTCCAGCCAGCGTGGCCTCTGCTCAAGGAGGGTCTGGAAGCTCCGGTTGCCAGGGGCAACCTGTCCTGGGCTCTGCTTAAGGCTACAAAGTTTCAATTATAGAAGTTAAATAAATCCCAGATAACTGCTTCCAGCTCACAGGCTTGGTCAGCCTGAAAATGGCCATCAGCCCTCACCCAGGCTGGCCACACCCCCATGGGCTGAGGGTCCCCATTGGGGGGCTTAACCAGCCTACAAACAGCCCTCAGCCCCTCACACAGGCTGGCCAGGCACCCCAGCGGGACTCCCCTGACCCTGATGGAGACAGCTTTCAGGAAAACCAGCTGGCCCCCACCTGTGCACCAGGCCTCTATCCTATATAATCCTATATAACAAAAGGATAATATGCAAATTGACCCCAAACAGCAGAAAGACTGGGCATGACTGGTCACTATGACACACACTGACCACCAGGAGGCAGATACTCAATGCAGGAGCTTTCCCCTGGTGATCAGTGCGTTCCTACAGGGGGAGCTCTTCTCAGCCACAAGCCAGGCTGACAACTGCCAGCACAGTGGTGGTAATGGGAATCTCTCCTGCCTCCTCAGCAGCACTAAGGACGTCCAACTGCAGCTTAGGCCTGCTTCCCTCTGGCAAGTGGACATCCGTAGAGGGATCCCAGGCTGCCAGAGGGATGTCTGACTGCCAGCTTAGACCCAATCCCCTGGGAAGCAGGCCTAAGCTGGCAGGTGGACATCCCCCTGAGGGGTCGCTGACTGTGAGAGGGCACAGGCTGGGCTGAGGGATCCCGCCAATTGCACAAATTCTGGTGTGTGTGTGTGTGTGTGTGTGTGTGTGTGTGTGTGTGTGTGTGTATATATGCCTAATATGTCAATTGTCCCTATGGGAGTTCAACTGGGAGACTAATTGCTCACTATGATGTGCGCTGACCACCAGGGGGTGGCACGGAATGAAGGAAGTCCCAAGCTGGCAGCCGAAAGGCCCCAATCGACCCTGATCACCAGCCCATCCCAGAGACCCTACTTGTGCATGAATTTCATATACCAGGCCTCTAGTAATATATAAATAACTTAGCATGTCACACTGTGAGGCTGGAGCTTAATTCAAGATTGCATGCAAGAGATTTAGATGACACTGAATATTGCTTTGTTTAAGCTCATGATTTCTGGGTGATTTCTGACATTTATTGGAGAAGAAAATTATAATTAAAATTCTTGGTTATAGTTAAAAAAAAAAAAAAAAGCATTGTCTAGAGAATGAGAGGATAAGCCACAGATTAAAACAGTGGTTCTCAACCTGTGGATTGTGACCCCTTTGGGAGTTGAACGACCCTTTCACAGGTATCGCCTAAATACATCCTGCATATCAGATATTTACATTACAATTCATAACAGTAGCAAAATTACAGTTATGAAGTAGAAATTAAAATAATTTTATGGTTGGGGGTCACCACAACATGAGGAACTGTATTAAAGGGTTGTGGCTTTAGGAAGGTTGAGAACCAGTGGACTAAAAGATAATATTTGTAAAAATACATCTGATAAAAGACATATTAAAAATATACAAAGAATTCTAAAACTCAACAGTAAGAAAGAAAATGAACAACCTGATTAAAAAGTGAGCAGGAGATCTAAATAGATATTTAACATAGATGATATACAGATAGAAAGTAAGTATATGAAAAGACATTCAAGGTGATATATTATCTCATCTTAAACCTATCATCCATAACACATGCTGGTCTTAAACAATTTATTTCTCCTCTTAGCTTACTAAGCACACTGTATTTCTCATAGCATTTCTTATTTTATAATGTGCAGGCATTACCATATATCCCCTCTGACATGGTAAGTATTTGGGGGACACAGTGGCCATGTCATCTTTTGCTTTGAGGTTCACAGAATGTCCAATGATTGAACCCAAAAAAGTGCTTGAGCTTATTGATTTTAATAAGAATATCAAGTGCCTATAATTTTACTTCACATACAGTAGGTACTCAGTATCAATTTCCTTCCCTCCTAGTGTGTCTCAAGTAATCAGATGTCTCAATCTATTGTGGGCAATAATTCTCAAGAGTGTTAAAATATTTTTCTGAAACACCAAAGCTTCTTTCATCAAAATCTGACCAATAATTATAATAGATAACCTAGAGCTGAATATCTTACACAATCACTGAAATGAGTCTTTTTCTATGTGTTTCATTCTGAATCAAATGTACTTTTGTGTTCACTGTTAATGTTTTCTAGTTTTGTCATACTTTATTTGTGAAATATATGTTTTAGTATAGTTTTTAAAAATACATATGGAAAATCTGAAAATTTAAAAAAAAACTAACATCCCCAAACTGTGCTGTGTGAACAATTTAATCATGTTGTTAATGAGTATCCCCTTGAAAAGGAGATATAATTTGGAATATGTTGGTTTAAGAATGTTTCTAATATGCTAATGTGCATCAAAAAACTTCAAGAATGAGATGTGAGAGACATGAAATTCAGTTATTTCTGATAAATGGAAATAAAACCACTTATTGTTCAATTTTTTGTTGTTGTTGTTTTTTTTTTTTTTTGGACATCTCAATATTTTTCCTCAATAATGCACCATATTATTGTAGCTGCTTTTATTGTGATACTAGGGGCCCGGTGCACAAAAATTTGTGCACTGGGGGGGGTGGGGGTGGGGGTCCCTCAGCCCGGCCTGTGCCCTCGGTGAGGGGCTGAGAGCCATTAGTGCAGGCCTGGACGTTTCCCACCGGAGGGCCCACAATTGCACACGCCTGGTGGGCCCACACCGCTGAGGGGACACACCTGGCGCAGAGTTGGGTGGCAAGCCAGGGGCGGAGCTGGTGCAGAATCCCTCGGTGGGGCCCTGCTGCTGAGCACACACACCCGGGGTGGAGCTGGGCAGTGAACTGGCTTCGGATTCTCTGCACTGTGCAGCAGACGCTCCTGCACGCCCTGTGGAGGCCCCTGGGGGGCGGATGAAGGTAACAGACCCTGGACGGGTGTTCCTGCACACCCTGCAGAGGCCCCGTGCTCCTGCATGCCCCGGGGAGGCACCCAGGGGGTGGAGCCAGGCAGTGGAACTGGGACAGGAGCTCCTGGATACCCCTCGGAGGCTCCCGGGGGCGGAGCTAGGCAGCAGACCCAGGACAGCTGCTCCTGGACGCCCCGAGGAGGCCCCAGGCCAGACCCCCCTTCCACTGAGCTGACACACCTGGCACAGCTATGCCAGCTGGCCGTGGAGGCTCCCAGTGGAGGCTCCGCCCTGCCAGCTCCATCTTGGCTGGGTTAATTTGCATACAGCCACTCTGATTGGCTGGTGGGCGTGGCTGTGAGCAGAGGCTCAGCCAGCCTAGGCAGGCAGCTGCAACAGTTTGCTCTAGTTCCATGGCTGTTGGCCTCCATCTTGGCTGGGTTAATTTGCATACAGCCGCTCTGATTGGCTGATGGTAACGGTCAAATTTGCATGTTTCTCTTTTATTATATTAGATAAGCCACTTGTAGAAAAGATACTTCGTTTAATCAGCTACAGCTTACCAAGTGAGTAACATTTAGTCATCACACCTGTATTTGTTCAAATGATGTGATGATATTTTAACATTTTAAAAATAAATGTGGAGGGGGGCAGAGAGAAAGGAAATGCTGAAAAATTTTAAATAAAAAAGTGGTCACACTGGCACAGGCGATGCCTGCTTCTCAGGAGAGTGCTCGTTCTATTGGGCCCCATTTAGTCTGAGTGATGATTTCTATGGTACCTTCTAAACTGACACTGAGTTGAACAAGAAAAAATGAATTTTATTACCTTATTATAAGAAATGTAATTTCTCTTATCTCTTTAAATAAAATAATCTAAAACCATGAGAAATATTCATCATTTCTTCCATTCCTTGACTCTAGCTAAGGAATGATTCCATTAGTCACACTGAATAAAACAACAATAAATGAATATCTCCTGGGAGGTTTTATGCTTAATTTACAAAAGTAGGCAATGATTTATTATCTCCCAGAGATTACTGTCAAGGAACTCAGAGGAATTCATCCACCACATTTTTATTCAATATGTGGGTAATTACAGCATTTTTATTACTAAATAAAAATATTTTCATGAAATACTTTTACCATAGTCTTATGGGATTTAAACATGATCTTTTCTGATTCAAAATGATATTTTCTTGTTTCATTACTTCTTTTTATTATTATTGCTTTTATTATGTTTTTACAGTAGAATTTTAAAACCCAAATATCTATGTGTTTCACTTTACATTAGTGTTCTACTTAGATTAGAATTTGCTTTAGAAAATATTTTTCTAAACTATTCTGTATTTCTAAAAAGAAATATTCAGAGAGGGTGAGTGAGCAGAGTGAGGGTGAGGCAGAGAGAGAGAAGGGTATGAGAGGGAGAAATGGCGAGAGAGCAAGACAGAGATAATTTCTATATCCTAACAATACCTTCCTGTAGGAAAGTCGTAAGTAGAATGGTGGTCTGTCCCAGAAACATGACTGCAAATATTCAAAATCCCATGAGTCAGTTGTTAAACAATCAGTATGCTGAAATCAGTTTCGTTATTTTGTCTGGAAACTGCTACAAATGAGGGACTCTTATTGTGGGGGAGAGTGATTTACCAGCGTATTTCCTGGACCCATAAACAAATTAATTAACATGTTTGAGAAAATATTAAAGTTTCTGAGACGTTCTACAGTAAAAAAAAAAAAGTAGTATATTTATTATACTAAATATTTTAAAATGTTATAGAGAAGAGACATTTCTTACTGATAAAATGGATAATATTTATAGTGGTTTAAGAACTCAGGCTCTGGAGACAGACTGTATGAGTTCAATACTGTGCTCTGCCATTTGCTAGTTTGTTAATGGGACAATTATTTAACTTCTCTGTGACCCATATTCCTCATTTGTAAAGTTATATAAAGTATGTATAGTTACAGGTAAAGTCTGTAAATTTATATACTTCATAAGTTTGTTTTGAAGGTAAAATGAGTTAATATTATAAATAGAATAATAGCTAAAACAATAAAATTTCAATACACATTAAGTTCTTTTATGAAAACAGTGCTCCTCAGGACTTATTTTTTTAATAATTTTTAAATTTTTCATTACAGCTATTGTACAATATCATATTGATTTCAGGTGTTCAATATAGTGATTAGCTATTTATATAACTTACAAAGTGCCCATATAAACCTAGTACCTATCTGATATCATATATAGTTAATACAATATTATTGACTATTTTCCCTTTACTATACATTACATCCCCAATACTATTCTGTAACTACCAATTTGCACTTCCTAATCTCTTCACATTTTGACCCATTCTGCTAAAACCCCTCCCATCTGGCAACCACCAAAAATGTCCTCTATATATGAGTCTGTTTCTATTCTGCTTGTTCATTTATTTTTCTTTTTTAGATTCTACTTATAAGCAAATCATCTGGCACTTTTCTTTCTGTCTGACTTATTTCATTCAGCACAAAATGTTTGGGTCCACCCATGTTGTTGCAGATAACGAGATTTCATTCTCTTTTTTTTAATGGTTGATTCATATTCCATAGTATGTATACCACTTCTTCTTTATCCATTCCTCTATTGATGGACACTTAGATTGCTTCCATATCTTGGCTATGGTAAATAATGCTGCAATGAAAATACTGATTTATGTGTCTTTTTTATTTAGTGATTTGGGTTTCTTCAGTTAAACACCCAGAAGTGGAATTGTTGTGTCTTTCTAAGTCACGTATTATAGGCTTTTTAAAAAGTCAACTTTGCCTAGTAATGCTACTCCAGATAATTATTTTTTTCCATTTTCATGAAATCTTTTTCCATCTCTTTACTTTTAGTATGTGTGTGTCTTTGGATCTAGAGTCTCTTGTAAACACCAATAAGTAAGGGTCTTATTTTGCTATCCATTCAGCCATCATATGGCTTTAATTGAGCATTTAATCCATTTGCCTTTAAAATAATTGTTGATAAATGTATATTTATTGCCATTTTAGTATTCACATTTTTGCTCTTTTTTTTTCCTTTTTTTTAAAGAAGACCTTAAACATTTCTTGTAATACTGGTTTGGTGGTGACAAACTCCTCTAGCTTTTTCTTGTCTAGAAAGCTCATTATCTGTCCTTTGATTCTAAATGATAGCTTTTCTGGATAGAGTAATCTTGGTTGCAGGTCCTTGCTTTTCATTACTTTGAATATTTCTTGCTATTCCCTCTGGCCTGCAAACTTTCTGTTAAGAAATCAGCTGACAGTCTTATATGAGCTCTGTGGTAGGTAACTTTCTTTCTGTTGCTGTTTTTATTTAAGAGTAGAAGCCTGGTGCACAAAATTCATGCACTTGCAAGGAGGGGGGTTTCCTCAGCCTGGCCGGCACCATCTCACAGTCCAGGAGCCCTTGGGGGATGTCCAACTGATGGCTTAGGCTCACTCTGCTCTAAGCTGTCAGCCAAACATCCTTAGCGCTGCCACAGAGGCAGGAGAAGCTCCTGCCACTGCTGCTGTGCTCACCAGCCATGAGCCTGGCTTCTAGCTGAGTGGCACTCCCCCTGTGGGACCACATGACCACCAGGGGGCAGCTCTAGCATTGAGCATCTGTCCCCTGGTGGTCAGTGTGTGTCACAGCGACAATCATTCTGCCATTTAGTCACTTTGCATATTAGCCTTTTATTATATAGGACTAGAGGCCCAGTGCACAAAAATTTGTGCACTGCTGAGTGCACTTCAGCCTGGCTTATGCCATCTCACAGTCTGGGACCCCTTGGGGGATGTCCACCTGCTGGTTTAGGCCCACTCCCCAGGGGATTTGGCCTAAGCTGGCAGTCAGACATCCCTCTGGCAGCCTGGGAGTCCTCGGGGTATATCCACTTGCCAGCAGGGAGCAGGCCTAAGCAGCAGTTGGACATCCTTAGCATTGCTGAAGAGGCAGGAGTCTCCCACCACCACCACTGTGCTATCAGCTGTCAGCCTGGCTTGTGGATGAGCAGAGCTCCCCTTGTGGGTGTGCACTGACCACCAGGGGGCAGCTCCTGCTGAAGCAGGGGGTCTCCCAGGGGTGAAGACGATGGAGTCCCTAAGCGCTAGGACACTTGCATGCATGACTCCAGAGACCAGGTTCTGTGACATAGGTCTAATTTTATTGAGGAAGTACAGCTTTATATATAGTGGAGATGGCCAATCATGGAACACCAGGTCTTCTTAGGGAGCCAATGAGCATAAGGTAAGGGTACTGTGTACGTGGCTCTAGGAGGGGCTCAGGCGGGTGTTGACATCTTCCTGGTTTGCCAGAAAGATCTGAATTGCTGGAGTGTGCTCACAGCATTGCATCAGGCACTGCACCAAGATAAACCTCCTGTACTCTACATACATCCTGCATTGAGCATCTGCCCCCTGGTGGTCAGTGTGCATCATAGTGACCAGTCATTCCCAATTGTTCTGCTGTTAGGGTCAATTTGCCTATTACCCTTTTATTATATAGGATAGAGGCCTGATGCACAGGTGGGGGCCAGCTGGTTTTCCCTGAAGGGTGTCCTGGATCAGAGGGGGGGGTCCTGCTGAGGTGCCTGGACAACCTGGGTGAGGAGCTGATGGCTGTTTAAAGGCTGGCCAAGCCCCCCAGTGGGGACCCTTTCCTTATGGGGGTGTGGCCAATCCCTCGGTGAGGGACTGAGGGGCATTTTCAAGCTGCCCACAGCCCCTCCAGGGTGGTGGGGTCCCTTTGGGGTGCCTGGCCAGCCTGAGTGAGGGGCTGATGGCTGTTTTCAGGCTGGCAACTCCCCCCAGTGATCCAAGCTCCCAGCCTCTCCTTTTTTTCTTTTTTCTTTTTTTTTCAGTGGGCTGGAAGCAGGTATCTGGGATTTATTTATCTTCTATAATTGAAACTTTGTAGCCTTGAGTGGAGCCCAGGGCTGCCCAAGGCAGGGGGGAAGCTTGACTTCCTCCAACTCCAGCGGCAACCCAAGCCTCCTGTTCCTCCAGCTCTGTGGCTGCTGCCATCTTTGTTTGGTTAATTTGCATACTTGCTCTTGATTGGCTGGTAAGCATAGCTTGTGGCTGTAGCAGAGTGGCAGAGTGATGGCTAATTTTCATGTTTCCCTTTTATTAGTGTAGATTATCTCTTTGTTTTTAACCTTTGGAATTTTAATTATGATATGTCTTGTTTGGACCTCTTTGGGTTCATCCTGTTTGAGACTCTGCATTTCCTGAACCTGTGTGTCTTTTTTATTCACCAGGTTAGGGAAGCTTTCAGTCATTATTTGTTCAAATATGTTTTCAATCCCTAGCCCTCTCTCTTCTCCTTCTTGCACCCATATGATGAAAATGTTGGTATGCTTGAAGTAGTCCCAGAAACTCCTTAAACTATGCTCACTGTTTGTTTTATATTCTTTTGGCTCTTCTGATTGGGTGTTTCCTGCTTCCTTATCTTCCAAATCACTGATTTGATCCTCTGCTTCATCTACTCTATTGATTCCCTGTATTCTTCATTTCAGTTATTATATTCTCCATTTCTGACTGGTTCTTTTTTATGTTTTCTATCTTCATTTTTATGTTTACTGTATCTTTGCACAAGTTCTCATTAAGTTCATATACTCATCCTCTATGTTAATTGAGCATCTTTATAACAGGTGTTTTAAAGTCTGCATCTGGTAGAATGCTTGTCTCCATTTTGTTTAATTTTCCTTTTTTTTTTTTTTTCCTTATTCTGCTTCTGGTGTTTTGTTCTGTTCTTCACTTAAGACATGTTTATTTTTCCCATAATTTGACTGCCTCCCTGTGTTTGTTTCTATATATTAGGTAGAACAGCTATGTCTCCTGTTCTTTATAGAGTGGTCTTACATAGTAGTAGGTTTCCTATAGGGCCCCTTGGCACAGCTCCCCAGTCAACTTAGCTGAGTGCTACTAGTGTACCCTTCCATGTGGGCTCTGTGCACCCTCCTGTTGTAGTTGAGTTTTTATTGACATTAGGATATCAATGGGAGTCACTTACCCCCCAGGTCAACTGGCTTAAAAGACAGGTTGTGACCACCATGGAGGATCTGCTGTGTAGAAGTCAACCCTATGGAGCATCACTGGCTTCAGTGGGGCTCTGGTGCCTGTTGCATCCACTCTTAAGTGTGTCACATGTGTTGCCTGTGCTGAGTTTTGGGTGGTGTTTTGAAGCTGTCCACCAGGTGCACTGGCTCTGCAGGCCAAGTTGAGTTGCCACCTGTGCCCTGATCAAGGTCACCGAGCATGAGCTACAAAGCAATCTGCAGATGGCTACTATTTGTCCTGGGCTTGGAGGTGCCCAGAAGAGGCCAAGTTTTGAATTCACACCAGCTGCCACTAGTGCTGGGCCTGGGGCCACTCAGCAAAAGGTATGGGGCATGCTGAGGCTAGATGCTGCTTGTTTGAAAGATTTTAGGAAAGTCTGAAACATGAGCTAGGCCATTCATATGGGAGAGACACTGGAAATGGCATGGATGAGCCAGAAATTTGGGTTGGGCAGGGTCTCAGAGAACCACCGGGGTGAGACAAACACTATTATCCAGATTCTTGGAAGCTCAGAGAGGGCCCTGCCTGCAGGCTCTGCCAAGGAAGGGCTCAGCAAAGAAACAATGGCCTTTTCGAGCACTTCTATCTGAGAGATAGCTGCCTCCCTACCAGCTTTCGCACTGATACCAGGCAATCCACTTCCTCCCCTTATATCCCTGGTGCTTTTCAAGCTGCTGCCCTAGTGCTAGAGCTCAGAAGTAGTGAATCGGAGTACATCTGTGCATAAGCCCTTTAAGAGGAACTGCCTAGGACTCCAACAGCACTCCATCTCACTCAGCCATAAAACAAGTTGTTTTTTTACAGCCAGAAGTCATGGGGACTTCTCTTTCTAGTACAGAAACCCTGGGCTGAGGAGCTTGGTGTGTTACTGGGACCCCTCACTCCTCAGGAAGGACCTCCACAGCCAAGATATTCCTTTTGATTTTTAAACACTACGTAAGTTCAACATGACTTGCCAGTAATTCAATTCTCTGATAGAGCAAGATTCAACATTTTTCATAGGAAGATAATAGAATTTACAGGATATTTGTATCATATCATCCATAAAATCCAGTACACAATAAAAAAGTTATGAGACATGAGGAAAGACAGAAAGTATGATACATGGTTCAGAAAAAAAATCAAAAGAGAGCTTAAAGAACTTGGTACATAAGAATTTTTAGATAACGGTGGTGAATCTATTAACAAATTTACAGTAAGCTAATTTATTATAGTGGGTGATGTGATGGAGAATGTCAGAGAGATTTGGAAACTGTAAATTAAAAATAATATGGAAATCCTAGAATTATAAAAGACAGTATATGAAGGTAATAGTTCATTGGATAACAGTTTATTAACAGGAAACTGAACATAACAGAAGAAAGAAATCAATACACTTCTAAATAATTTATCAATGAAAACTTCATAATAGAAATTATAAACTAGTCCTGGCAGGCTTTCTCAGTGGTTAGAGTGTCAACCTGTGGACCAAAGGATCTCAGGTTTAATTCCTGGTCAAGGGCATATGCTTAGGTTGCAAGCTCCCCAGCCCCAGTAAGGGCATGTGTGGGAGACAACAAGCAATGAGTCTTTCTCAGATCATGTCAATGTTTCTTTCTCTCTCTGCCCCTCTCCTTTTATTCTTCTACTCTTTTTAGAAAGTAATGGGGAAAAATACCCTCTGGTGATAATTAAAAAAAGAAAGAAATTATATAATATTTCGATATGAATTATCATGAAAACAAAGCATACCAAACCTGGTAAGACGTAGCTAAATTAGTCATCTGAGCACAATTTTAGGTTTAAATGCTTATATTGGAAAAAAAGAAAACCTCAAGTCAGTGATTAAAGCTTCCACTTAAAGAAACTAGATAAGGCAGAGCAAGTTAAACTCCAAATAGATAGAGAAAATAAAAATAAATAAAAGGAAAAGTCAATGAAATGGAAGACAGACAAACAAGAAAATATTTAAATAAAAATCATTGTTTTAAAGATTCATAAAACTGGTAACTCCATAGTAAAACTAATCAAGGAACGGAGAGAGAAAACAGTGTCAAGAATGGCATATAGGAAGTCATTACAGATCATAGAGATATTATAAAGACACTAGGGGCCTGGTGCATGAAATTCATGCACTGTGGGGGGGGGGCATTCCTCAGCCCAGCCTGCCCCCTCTCACATATTGGGAGCCCTCAGGGGATGTCTCACTGATGGCTTAGGACTGTTCCCTGCTCCCCTTGGGGAGTGGGCCTAAACCGCAATCTGGCCTCCCTTTATGGGAGGCAACCAAGCTAATCAGAGGAAGCCACCAGCCTCATCACTCCTCTGCTGCAACCACTGCCAGTCACCACAGCCACGAAGGTGTTTTCATCAACACAGTCTCCAGTCCCTTCACTATGAAAAAAAAAAGACAACTTTCTTTAGGCATTTTCAAGATGTGTCTTTCATAGGATATGACATTTCTTTCTTTCTTTCTTTCTTTCTTTCTTTCTTTCTTTCTTTCTTTCTTTCTTTCTTTCTTTCTTTCTTTCTTTCTTTCTTTTATCCACCTGAGGATATGTTTCCATTGATTTTTAGAGAATGTGGAAGAGAATAGGAAAACAGAGAGAAACATAGAAGTGAGAGGAACACTTTGACTGGTTGCCTCCTGCATATACCCTGACCTGGGCCCTGGCCAGGGAGAAGCTTGCAACGTAGGTACATGCCCTTGGTCAGAATTGAACCCAGACCCTGCAGTCAGCAGGCTGAGGCATTATGCCCTGAGCCAAACCAGCAGGACAGGATATGACATATATTAGCCCTCAGCAGTGAACCTTCATTTTTTTTCTCCAGGAGTGTGGTGAAAAAACCCTAGAGTGCCTTTTTGGATTCTTATACCCAAGTTACTAAAAATATTACCAGTGGCATACAGGGAGTTTAGCCAATGAGCGGTCAGAAAAGGTGTTTCCTCTGTAGTTCATGCCCTTCACCAGCTCCACCCCTGTCCCTCCAATCCCAGCTCCACCCCTGCCCAGACCTGTAGCCTCTGGTCTAGGATGTAGACCTGGGTAGGGGACCCCCAAGCCCCTCTGATCACCGGCTTTGCAGAGCCCAGGCCTCTGTGATCACCAGCTGTGATTGTGCCCCCTGCCATTGTTGGCTCCACCTCTGCCCCACTGCAGCTTCTGGCCAAGGCTGCAGGCCTGGGCAGGGGACCCCCAGGCCCTTGCTTTCCCAGCTCCACTGGTGCCCAGACCCCTGTGATTGCAGGCTCTGCCCCTGCCCCTCTGATTGCTGGCTCTGCAGAGCCCAGGCCCCTACGATCTCCAGCCATGCCCCTGCCCAGGCCTGAGGCCTCTGGCCCAGGCCTTATGCCGGGTAGAGCACCCTCATACCCTCTGATCACTGGCTCTGCCCTTGCCCATTCTTGAGGCCTCTGGTAAAGGCCTCTGGCCTAGGAAGGGGACCCCTAACACCCTCTGATTGCCTATTCTGCCTCTTGGGCCCCCGCCTTCCCAGCCACCTGCTTGGGTAACAGGCCTGACCAGTTCAGTGGTGGGGCTGAGCCAGACTGGGCACCACCATCTTGTGGCTATGGGGACAACCATCTTTGTCAGAGAGTGATGACTAATTTGCATATTACTCTTTTATTAGATAGGATACTATCAATGATTGCAACAGCTTAGAAAAAAAAAAGCAAATTCCTTGAAGAACACAGCTAACCAAAACAAAGACAAGAAGAATTACAAAATCTATAGAGTGGTATCTTTAGCCAAGAAATTTAATTCATAGCTAAAAATCTTATAAAGAAACCCACAAGCCTAAACTGATGGACTCTACCACATATTGAACTAAGAAATACTATCAATTCTACATAAGCTCTCAGAAAATAAAGTAGAATTACTTCCCAATTCATTTTATGAAATAAAATCAGAATAAGTCTGATTCAAAACCTGACACAATGCCATTCATTAATAGAAAGTAATCACAGGCCATTATCTCTCATGAACATAGATGAAAAGTACCAAACAAAATACTAGTGATATGAATCCAGCAATATATAAAGATGCTAATACACCATGACCAATGCTGTGCATCCATGGACACAAGGTTCAAAGTCAACTAAGATAGTTCATCTTACTAACAGAAGTTTTTATATTGATCATTTCCAAAATTACACAGCATTTTATGTATAACCCCATTTTCTTTGTGAGCCATGTTTGAAATGAGTAGCAATTGATTAAATAAGCACTGGCCCTTTAAAAATGAACTCTACCAAGGCATTCAGCTCCTTGTGTAACATAAACATCTTTCTCTGTTGTCATTACTAACTGGAAATCAGATGAACATTATTTTAATGTTATGTAATATGTTTGTCTAAAGTCCTTAGGCGTATGTACCCAAACTATCAGCCAATGAGTCTTTTTAGGTCACATTGCCACATGAGAAAGGTAGTGAATTCTACCTTCTATGCCAGATTCAGAAGCTTCACGTGGAAAAACCCCACAGGTTGAGGCAGTTTTGTCACAGTTATCCAGGGCTGCAGAACCTACACTAATGAAGTAAGTAATTGTGAAACCCAACCAGTTGGCAGCCGGAAGGGGGCAAGATGTGTGAGCATCTGGCCAATGGATGCCAAATGCTGAGCCAGGGCTAGATGCTGATCTGCTTCCTCAATGATGTGTAAGTGAGGGATTATGTTTTCCAGTCTCCTTTTAGAGTAGACTCAGAATACAGTACTATAACTGAATTCCCACGTGACCGTCAGCTCCTAATCCCCCTCAAACTAGGTCGTTTCCTGAGTGACCTGAGCTAGTGACTGGAGTCAATTAGGTGGAAATAACTGTATCACTCACATTTCTCTTTTACCTTTACTTGTGTAATATATATACAACTTGCTGATGACATAATGCAAGGCGTGTTGAACTAATTAAATGAGTGACTCACAGGAAAAATAAATATGGAGCTTAAAAATTTAGTGGCACTCCAATTTACAAATCACGATTTACAAATGAATATCTTTTACATTACCTTAAAAGTAATAGTAATAGCCACTTTTTTTTTGACAAGTACACTTAAACTTTTAATAAAAATTATATTTAGTAATTAGGGGCCCAGTGCACAAAATTCATGCATGGGGGGGGGACAGGGGGGGTCCCTCAGCCCAGCCTGCCCCCTCTCACAGTCTAGAACCCCTCAGTGGATGTCCTATGATGGCCCCAGTCTGCCAGGCGCCTTTTGTGTGTGTGTGTGTGTGTGTGTGTGTGTGTCTCCACTGGGAACCTGCCCCCAGCCGCATTTGAGGCTCGGAGCAGTCCTTCTCTATGTGTCTATCTGCTGGGGACCTGCCCCCAGGCTTGGAGCAGGCACCCCCTCTATGTTGATCTCTCAAACTCTTGCCCTCCCCTGCATGTTGTTCTCTTTTTCTGAGCTGTGGCCAGGGCTGGGTGCTGCCTGCCTCCCAAGCTTGCCTACTGCCCATCTTCCTCCAGCCACAAGGAAGCAGGGAAAACCCCACCTCGTGGTCAGGCCAGCCTTTTTCTGCTCCCTGATCCCTGGAAGGGACCAGGGGAGCTGCCAAGCAGGCCCCTAGCCCCCAAGTGCTTGCTTTCCCACTCCCCAGTGTCCCCCAAAGGGCCTGGGGAGCCACCAAGCAGGCCGCCGACTCTTTCCCACTCACCAGTCCCCTGCTGCCTTCCTTTCCCACTCCCCAGTGCTACCAAGGGGTCTGGGGAGCTGCCAAGCAGGACCCCGACCCCTACAGCCTTGCTTTCCTGCTCCCCGGTGCCCCGCAAAGGGCCTGGGCAGCCACCAAGCAGGCCTCCACCTCCGCTGCCTCTTTCCCACTTCCTGATGCCCCTCAAAGGGCCTGGGCAGCCGCCAAGCAGGCCGAGACCCCCCACCGCCTCTTTCCCGCTCTCTGATGCCCCTCAAAGGGCCTGAGGAGCCGCCAAGCAGGCCGCCAACCCTGCCGCCTCTTTCCCACTCACGGGTCCTGGGTCCTGCACTGTTCCGCCCTGCAGCCGCTCTGTGCACTCGGGAGGTCCCTCAGCCCTGCCTGTGCCCTCTCACAGTCTGGGACCCCTCTGAGGATATCCACCTGCTGGCGTGCCTGACCAGCCTGGGTGATGGGCTGATGACTGTCTACGGGCTGGCCAAGCCCCCCAGGAATGTCCCTCACCCCATTGGGTTGTGGCCAGCATGGGTGACGGGCTGATTGGCGCTTTCAGGCTTTAAGGCTGCCCACAGCTCTCATTGACCCAATGACCCAGCAAGGCTGGCTGGACGCAGTTTTCTAGGGTTTGTTTATCTTCTATAATTGATACAATGTTCCTTTAAGCCAGATAACGAAGCCTCCTCTCTGCTTCACCTTGCAGTGTCTATAATGAGACAATGTTACTCTTAGGTCTGCTGTTTCCTTCAGCTCCCGAGGATTCTATGATTGTTATTATGTTGCAAATGTGTGTTTCACTATAGCCAGTTTAAGCGGAGCGGGCCACAGTTTCACTTTCGCTCCTGCTACAATGGAAGCTGCTGTTTACTCAGGTGCATAGCGGCCACCATGTTGGCTGGGCTATTTTGCATACAGTTGCTCTGATTGGCTGGTGGGCATGGCTTACCCCGTCTCGGAGAAGCGGTTAATTTCAATATTACGCTTTTATTAGTTAAGATATAAATACTAGATGATTAACTATCTAGTATTTACATTGCTAAAGAACCTATGTTTGATCAGTGGTGAGCTGACTAAACTATGTTTCTTACCATATACAAGTGAAGAATGAAAAACAGAAAAGAGATTGCTTGGAAGGTGTGGTTTAGTTTAATACAACTGCTCAAATCAGCCATTGAACACTGGGTTGCCTACCTGGAACCTTCCCTCCTTGCCCTATAGTTATTCTTTCGGGTATTATTAATGTGATGGGGTCTCTTTCTTAGAGCTCTTTCTGTGGTACATCTAATCACAATCTATGGCTGTCCTCTAAACACCACCCTCTGTGAAAATTCAAGTTCATGGCACTATTTATGCCCTGATGCAGCCTAGAAAACAACTTTTTCCCATCCATGCCCATAGGGATATAAGAAGCATGTTGTCCTTTTGAAGCAAACAATACAATATTGATTAAAAAATGGATGGTAATTTGAAGTCATTTGCTTAATGCTAAAACAGACCATTTAAACAAGTAGGTAATGCATTCATATCCCCCGCCCCTGTTCCCTGGCAAGCTAAAATTTATGTTCTTCGCCAGTGTGGCATACAAAAAAGCAAATTGAAAATTCATCGTTTTCCAGTGTGGTAAGATTCATTTATCCATTCAATAAGGATTTATTGCTTTGCTATGAGGTGCCAGGTACAGGGCTTGGTGCTGGTAATACCTTAGTGAACAAGACATAGATAGGCTATAGAATAGTAACTGAGTTTAGATTTTTACATCTCAACCACTTCTGTGCAGATTAGCATATGAATGAACTATACAACTTATTTTCCGTCACAGTTTGGTCTAGTCTTTGATATTCTTCCTTTAACATATGAAATAGCTTTTCTTTCATAAGCAGAAGAGGAGCGGAATGAAATAGAGAGCTCTGATGCTCCTTGGCCAATTTCTTTACAAAATTACATTTGGAAATATCTATTTAATTGGTCCCTCCAAGGCCTGTAAGCTGAAAAATTTATGGGCTCTTGTGTGGTGACAGACTAGTGAAAAGTGGTCCAAGTAATTTTAAAAAGGTGCCTACCAAATAAATGAGTTTTACCAGTGATGTCTCCTTAAGGTCTGCTGACATGTGAGGACTCAGGAATTCAGGGATTTACACCCTATCGGCCTTAGGACACCCTATAAGAAGAGAGATGTATGATGTACCATAGACCAATTACATTTTTCCATGATATTTTTTAACTGAAAATAGAAATTCCATCCTTCCAATGGTGGATTCTACGGAATGAAGTGCTTGTGGAGGGAAAACTTTCTGAAATCAGCAGTCATGGAGAATGAGTCCACAAAGAGACCCCGGTTTGCACTTTGTATACAAAGCTACACACTGGGATATGTTGACATCACCTCCACAGCTACTTCTCCAGTTCAAGACCCATCACCTCTCACCTGCTTACTAATTGATCTCCCTGCTTCTTCTGTGTTTCTTCAAAGTTTCTTCTCCGTAAAGTATCAAAAAGTATCTGTTTATGTTTGTGTGAAACCATGTTGCTGCTCAGTTCTAAACTCTCCAATAATCTCCATTGCATGCATAGAAAAAGCAGAAGACTTTACCAAGAACTGCCAAGCCCACTCACCTGGAGTGTAAATACTTCAGAGGAGAGATGTAGAAAATGAAGCAGAGAGGTAGCAGACAGATGGTACAGGGCCTCGCTATTCTGCAGACACACCAGCCACACTCCTCCTTAATTACTGTCCCACATAGCCACAGGGCTATCTTTCTGCTACTCCAAGTCTTTGCTCAAATGTACTTTCTCAGCAACCTCTGGCCTGGCTCTCTTAGTTAAAGTTCAGTAACTTTCAAGAACTTTTTATTCCTCCTCTTTGCTTTACCTTTCTCTATACCAGGTTTAATTATGTTATGTACTTACATATATTCTTAACATATTTTATGCTGTGGTATCTGTCTTTACCCAATCCTACCTAATAATCTTATCTAATAAAAGAGTAATATGCAAATTGATCATCACAAGATGGCTTCCCCCATGTGGTCAAAGATGGCCACCACAAGATGGCCATCAAGGGAGGGCAGTTGGGAGGGACGCAGGCCTGCAGGGGAGAGCAGTTGGGGGGGGACCCAGGCCCACAGGGGAGGGCAGTTGGGGGGGACCATGCTGGCAGGGGGAGGGCAGTTAGGGGCAATCAGGCTGACACAGAAGCAGGTAGACATTGATCAGGCTGGCAGCGGAGTGGTTAGGTGCAATCAGCAGGCGAGAGGTCGGGAGCCAGCAGTCCTGGACTGTGAGAGGGATGTCCGACTGCCAGTGGGGTTGAGCCTAAACGGGCAGTCGGACATCCCTCAAGGAGTCCCAGATTGGAAAAGGTGCAGGTTGGGCTGAGGGACACCACCGCCACCCCCTACTCCAATTCTGTGCATGAATTTTATGCACCGGGCCTCTAGTAGATTATAAGTGCCTACCTCCAGTGTCTAGGCTAGTACCTGGTAGAAAGATGGTGACATTAACTAAGTAGTTGTTCTGAGTGAGTGATGGTCAAAGCTCTGGATTATATTAGAGTAATATCTTGAAAACTACCAATTAAGATTTGTAGCAGTATTCAGCCAAAGGTATGCCTTCACCATGCCCACTTGACTGTAGAAATTTTGGTGCAAATGGGAGAGAAGTAAGAGACATGAGCATAAAATAAAAAAAGTTTTTAAAGTTAGAATTGCAATTTTTAATAGAATGAAAGTCTCAGTTGGGGTATTTCAGGTAGAAACCCAGTTTTAAAATATATTGTATGTTTACACTCAACCGAGTTTAAAGATAATGTTTCACAAATTGCTACCACCTTCCAATGACACACAGTTTGATCCTTTGGGGGCATAAAAAAATGGTGAACGTACAGGCATCTTCAGGTGAGGTCCAGGCACAGCCCTGCGTCCGGTATATACAGGGATTTCCGAAAATCTGGGTGCTACTTAGAAAACTAGGCTTAGTAACCAAAACTGTAGGTTTCTGAATTTGTCTGCATTTGTGCTTCATCTGAGAGTTTGAACATTAGGAAATTCCTCAACAATTTCTATATTCTGCCCCTAATTGCATACAACATACAGAGACATTAATACAAATTAATGTTTTATATTTCCCCTGGAATGACTTCTTCCTTTTCCTGGAATCACATGGCTCTCTGTCTCTATAAAGATTGTTCTCTTCTACGGCCAAACGACATTTATGAAAAGGGCACATGTACCCTGTCCTGCCTTTTAACTAGGAGACACTAGCACAGACTTCGGAAAGATCCTCCCCCGCTCCTGGGTTTCAATAATCTTTATGTTACATCTGACATAACATCATCAGTCCCATCCTGAATGCCGATGCCCTGCCTCTGACTACTGAACTATATGATGGCAACTGTCATTTTACAGAGATAATTATTTCTCGTTCCTAACGTCAATGAACCACAGGTAAATTAAACCACACTGTTAGGCTCTAGAATTTTTAAAAATGACATTAAAATTAAATTTTCTTCTCAAACATTCATTTTAGGGATACTTTTAGTGTGGCTTTAACAGTTACTTGTGTGTTCAACATTCCTGTGTCATTTTTTTCACCTTAAGAGTCACATTCATCATGGTATCTTAAATGGCGCCTTAGGCAAAGTCCATCTTTAAATTAAAAAAGACACAGAGAGAAATACATGAAAGCAGATGCAATTCGATAGCTTAGTCAAATGTTACAAATACAATAAAACTTTGATGTGTAAATTAATTCTCCACCATTTTAGTTCAATAATTTTAATTTTAATTTTAGTGACTCCAAACCATAAAGTGGTCCTAATCCACACAAATAAAGGTTTGAAAGCTCAGATAAGCTAAACACAAACACAGAATTTATCTTTCTATCTGTGTGCTATTCCCCTCAGTCTTCTGAGGTTCAGAACATGGATTATATAACCTAGTTAGGCATCATTTGGTCATAACGCAAAAAACAGTTATTAGGTGCCCATTATGCCTCAGGTGCTGGTACTAAGCATGATTCTGTTAGTGTCCATTTGTTGGTATTCCAGGAAAATAATCTGCATTATGTGCTTCTGCAGGCCCTGCTGGATCTAATGGGAGCCTGTTTAACCTTAGCTGTCATCATTGCTATTGCAAAGTCATAAAAGTATGTCTTGGTCCATGTGCCGAGGGCTTAATAGAGAAAAGAGTCAACCAAGTGAAAATCAGACTGTGTGTTTAAATAGAAACCTGGAAAAGACTTGAAATGTATTTAGTCTACCAACAGTCTTCTTTATGTTTTTATTTGGGTTCCATGGGAATGGGTTTCTGTGTGGGAGCTTTGATGCTTTAACTTGCAGGGAAATATATGTGTTTTCTTTGGCAGATTTTGAAGACAGCCATAGAAGGCATCCAGACAGATAGGAGAAAATGCTAGAGTAGAACTGTGTAATGAATTTCATGAAAACCTAATATTTATTTTTTTTTTTAATTTTTACATGACTTCATATGTTTAATAGTGGCAAATAAACAATATTTTCCAGATTAAAAAAAATCTAGCGCATGCTGAGGAGTTTGTAATTGAGCATAAATGTGCCTATTAATTAAAGGTGATATGGTTCAAAATGATTTTCAGTTGCACAAATTAACACTAGATTATCTAAGGAAAAAGAAGGGATTATGGTTGCTCTACTCCTGGTATTTGACAGTATTTCCTGCAGGGAATGGTAGTAGGCACTGGCCATTTAGAAAAAAAAGTCAGAATTGAAATCTTAGATCAGATTCACATTTATTAATCCATAGAAAGGTCACAATTATTTCCTTAGTAAGATACCAATGTTTCCACATTTACAACAACTGTATAAACTTGAATAAACCCAGTTTCCTAATTGTTTTTTCTCTTTTTCAAAATCTCTATATATTCTGTTTATTGTAATTTTATAGATATGACTGTATCTAGGTTTATTTAAGTTAAAAAATTTTATTTTCATGTATTCTACATTTGTTTCACCCTAACTTCAAGAGTCAGAGTGAATATGATTTTTTAAAAATATATTTTATTGATTTTTTACAGAGAGGCAGGGAGAGGGATAGGGAGTTGGAAACATTGATGAGAGAGAAACATTTATCAGCTGCCTCCTGCACACCCCCTACTGGGGATGTGCCCGCAACCAAGGTACATGCCCTTGACCAGAATCGAACCTGGGACCTTTCAGTCCCCAGGCCAACGCTCTATCCACTGAGCCAAACCAATTAGGGCTGACTATGATTTTTTAAATTTAATTAACAGGCCCAACTTCACCTTGTCTCCTATTAAAGAAGCCATTCTTCCATTTAAAAAAGAAGAAGAAAGCAAACAAGCTAACAAAACTTGCTAAAGTTTTCCTTAACCATTAAGCTAAAGTGCAACCTCCTGAAAATGGTTAATCTCTTTACCCTAGTTTCTCTCCCCTCACCACTGGTTTTATCACCTTATTCCTGCCACACTGCACTTCCTCTGGTCTATCATAACTGAGAACACTCAAGCCTTCATTCTCTGCCACATAACGCTGGAGAATTTAATAAGAAGTTGTTTTTACCATAGACCACTTAGCTAAGTCTTGGCCGATTTTACTTATCTTTGCAGTCTGTAATGAATCCTTTATGTTTACTAGTCAAGTACATCTTATTTGCCTTACAACTATCATTACCTTTGATATTTTAATATTGAACCTAGGATTTAGAGAAATCTCTGTACTTTCTACATTTATGCCTCAATACATTTCCTTTCAGCTTTCAGCCTGTATGGTTATTGCTGTGGTTTGTTTATCAAATACTTTACTTCCCTTCACCTTTATTTATTTAACTGTTTAAAACATAAGTATTCTTTTATATAACATACTAGAGGCCTGGTGAACAAAATTCATGCAAGGAGGGAGGGTCCTCCAGCTTGACTTGCAGCCTTTCCAATCTGGGCGTCCTATGGGGATGTCCTATGGGATTGGGCCCAAACTGGCAATTGGACATCCCTCTCTCAACCTGGGACCTCTGGCTCCCAACCACTCACCTGACTGCCTGTCCTAATCACTCTGCATACCAGCCTGTTCCCCCTAAATGCCCTCCCCTGCTGGCCTGATCCCCTAACTGCCCTCCCCTGCTGGCCTGGTCACACCTAACTGCCCGCCCCTGTGGCCTGGTTGCCCTATTATTTTTTTTTTATCTCATCCCTGTCACACGCAATTGTATTTGACTTCCTTATTGTCTTCCCCCTGTCGCACAATTTTTCTCTCTCCTTTATGTAACACTTTTCCTACTGACTCATCATTTATAAACTTTTCTTTCCTCATTATTTTCTACTTCTGTTCCATCATCATTCTTCCCATTTTTCTGCTTCCCTCCTTCCCTTCCCACATTCCTTCTTTCCCTTATCTTTACCCCTGCCCACCCTCCCCTTTTCCTTCCTTCCCACCATAATTTTTTTTCTTTACTTCTTCCCTTGGACCTGCTTCGCTCCCTCCCCCATTCCTTCCTTCTTCCCATTCTCCTTTTAAGCTCTACCAACTCCCCCTTTAAAACTTTTCTTCCCTCCCTCTTTCTCTCTCATCCATATCCTTCTCTACTTACTTCCACTGTTTTAATATCTATCTACCTGCCTAATTATTCACTATCATTTATCTGTTTTTTCTTTTCTGACTCCTACTTTTAAAATCTGTCCCAGTACACAACTATACTTGATTTTCATTATACAATTCACTCACACATCCTCTTTCCTTCTTTAACTCTGCTGTCTACTGACGCCTTTATAAAGTTCCTCCTTCCCTCCTTCCATTCTTAAAGCTTCCATTGAGGGGGAAGGGGATGTTAACCTCCAGCCCAGGGCTCAGCCCCAGCCAGGTGTTCGCCCCCCCCTCCTTCACCAGTCTCCTTTCACTGTCCTGCTTCCATTCCCTGCCCGCGACACCCAGCCCGGCGAGGGTGGCCAAGGCCCACGTGGCCCAGGGCCTGCTGCTGCAAAACAGGACAGCCTCTGCCCAGAAGGCCTCGGACCATCCTCTACTCTGTCCCGACTCATGCGCACCTCCCCACCAATGGCCACCACCGCCCTCCTTCCGAGTCTGGGTGAGTTACCACCTGTGCTCCACCCCTTGCCGGGTGCACCTGCTCCACTCCCCCCCGCCCCCACATCACCACCCCCTTTCATGTTCAGTTTCCTTCCCTTTTCCATTCCTGCACCTATTGTATTCTATCCTATTCCAGGCTTTGCAGCTGCCTGAGAAGAGGGCAGAGACACAGCCTGCTGATCTGGTCATGATGTGACGCTATAACAGACAAATTTCCTCTAATATTATATTAGATAATACAATATGTATTTATACATAAGTAATTATACATACTATGTAAATATTATGTTCCATATTCTATTATTTTACGTTATAAAATGCCATTTCTTGTGATACATGCATGCAATTTACAAAGAAATATCCTCAGGTGCTAATTAACAGAAGAACAAAAATTTTATAGAAAGGTGAATTGACAAGTTATCAGAATTAGTTCTGTAGCATTTTTCCTAAAAGAAGTTTCAAACTATTTAGCAAGAAAGTGCCATTGCTTGATAGAGAGATCCTTAAACAGACTGATCTCCCTGTTTAGATTCTTGCTTTCTCTTAATTAATCACCCTCAGAGCAGGTAAGATATCCTTATAAACATAAAAATCAGAGCACTGTCCTGTCTAAAATTTCTAATGGCTTACTTACATACTTAAAATTAAACTAACAATAAGTAAAACATTTAAATGCCTTACTAAGTCCTACCTACAAGGGCCAACATGACCTAGTACATACATTCTACCACTCACCTTATAATTGAGCTTATCACTCAGTTAGCCCAGTTTACAGTCACCTTTGCACTATTTCCAGTCTGAAAGCTTCCCCGCCCTCCTCACCCCTACCCTTCGTATTTCCCCATGGCCTTAATCCCTCACTTCATTCATGTCTCTGTCAAAAATCTTTTGTCTACAGAGGCGTTCCCCCACCGCGCTCTCTGCATAACTGTGCTTTTCAACTTAAGCCCCCTTCCCCAGCGCCCCTGATTAATCTTCCTAACTGGTGGAATGAAAAGGGTGAATATGTCATCCTGAGGATTTTGTGGGTGTCATGCATGTATTCTCAGAGCTTGAAGCTAACTTTCTAGATTACAAAGCTATGTAATTTACTAAAGAAAAAGGTAAGGTTAAACAAGAAGTAAGTTGAGCAGTTACACATTTACCAAGTGCTGTGGCCTGAACTTATAGGCAATCCTCACACCTCCACATCCTATGCTTTTCATGTGTTACATTTTCTTCTAAAAATGAGTTGTTGCATTTTAGAGTTTTTTCTAATAGTTACTACAAACAGAAAGCAGACAAAACAATTGGGAACAGAAATGTATGTACTCTGATAACAAATGCTTCACTTTCAGCACCTTCTTGTTCAAATTAGCACAATTCCTTTCTCTCTATTGGCTGCTCTCTTTTGGAAATTATACAAAAACCCTTTGGATTTGGGATTCACTATTGACATAGTGAATATGTGGTAACTGTTCAATGGATGCAATATGTTGCACATATTTAAAGTGAAAATTCTGACAAACTTTGACAACTGATCCTTAAACAACACAGGTTTGAACTGTAAGAGTCCGCTCATATAGATTATTTTCAATAAATATAAAATCAGCCCTTGTTATTCTGTTTTGCACCTGAAGATTCAACCAACCAGGGATCAAAAATGGTACTTTCCATCTGTGGTTAGAAATCTCCAGAGACTTAGGACAGGCTGTATTCTTTATTCTATACCATCTTTTCATTCCCTCTTTTCCCAAGACTTGTAACAATGTCAAATCAAGGAAGGCAGGGAAGTTGGAAGCAATAATGTCACTGATAGGATGGTCTGCTGCCCTTGCATTTAGTACCTAATAAATACAATCAACAATGGCACCATTACCATTTTATATAAAGACTTGAGCAACTGCAGATAGCCCTTCTCATTGTACAAGGGTCAAAGATATGTATCTTTCCAGGAAACCATGGCCACATCAAAGCAGCGAACCTACCCATTATAAAAAGTTCCTTCATGATCACTGTAGATTGTGTGCATCTATTAGAGACATATAAATGGAACCATCCTGTGTCCACTCAAGGGTATGGCATCCTTCCTTCAGCATGGCTATCTTGCGATTCATCCATGTTATGATGGGTTTTAATAGTTCTTATCGCTGAATGCTTTCACATTATGTGAATATATGCAATTTTTTAATCCTTTTAACTGTTGGTGAACATTTGGATTGTTTCCACTTTTTAGCTCTTACCCTTAAATCTGCTATGAACATTGTTGGAAAGAATTTGTATGGACATAGTCTCTAGAGTAAACACCTAGGATTAAAATACTAGATCATAGGTCAGTTACTATTTTCAAAAAGTGACCCAACTCTTTCTCAAAGTACACATAGCATTTTACATTCCACTTACAGTGTAGAAAAATTCCTGTTCCTCCTCATTCTTGCCAATGTTTGGTATGATTAATATTTTAAAATTTAGCCATTCTAGCTATGTAGCTAAATCTCACTGTTTTATTTCACATTTCCTCAGTGACTTGTGATGCTTCACTATCTTTTCCTGTGCTTATTTGAAATCTCTATACTTTCTTTGGTGAAGCATCTGTTCAAATCTTAGCCCATTGAGATGAGCTAATGATTTTTTTTTATTACTGAATTTTGGCTTTTTAAAAGTATCCTATACAATAAAAGGCTAATATGTAAATTGTCCCCTCAACCGGGAGTTCAACTAGGAGTTTGAGCAGGGCCCTCCCCATGGCCGGCCTCACCCCTACTACCCCTCCAATTGGGAGTGGGGCTGCCTGGCCAACCTCCCACATCCCCTCCCCCAGCTGGCCCAGCCCAATGGGCCCCAAGCAGGGCAGACTGGCCAGACCCCACCCATGCACGAATTCATGCACCAAGCTTCTAGTATCTACTCTAATAAAAGAGTAATATTGAAATTGACCGTTTCTTGAGGACAGGCCCACCAGCCAATCAAAGCAGCTGTATGCAAATTAACCCAGCCAAGATGGAGGCCAACCATCAAGGAACTAGATCAAACAGGAGGTTTCCGTTGTACCAGGAGTAAACTGTCTGCCTAGGCCAGCTGGGTCTCTCTCTGCTCACAGCAACATAGTTGCAATTATAGAAGCCACAGAGCTGAAGCAAACAGGAGGCTTCTGTTGCACCACTGATGGAGGAAACTGTCTGCCTAGGCTGGCTGGGCCTCTACTAAGGCAACATTCTTTCAATTATAGAAACCACAGAGCTGAAGCCAACAGGAGGCTTCGTTACCTGCCTAGGCATCTGCTTAAAGCAACAGTGTTTCAATTATAGAAGATAAATAAACCCCAGAAACCTGATTCCAGCCAGCCTTGCTGGGACATTGGGTCAATGGGGGCTGTGGGCAGCCTGAAAGCCTAAAAATGGCCGTTAGCCCCGCATCCAGGCTGCCCAGGTATCTCAGTAGGGCCCCAAACCCTGAAGAGACTGTGGGAAGCCTGCAAACAGCCATCAGCCCCTCACCCAGGCTGCCCAGGCACCACAGTAGGGACCCGAACCCTGAATGGACTGTGGACAGCCTGAAAACAGCCCTCAGCCCCTCACCAAGGCTGGCCACACCCCAATGAGGTGAGGGTCCATACTGGGGGGCTTGGTCAGCCTGCAAACAGCCATCAGCCCCTCACCCAGGTT
Source organism: Murina feae (assembly GCA_004026665.1). Taxonomy (NCBI): domain Eukaryota; kingdom Metazoa; phylum Chordata; class Mammalia; order Chiroptera; family Vespertilionidae; genus Murina; species Murina feae. Next base: position 15,149 of record PVJC01002036.1, on the reverse strand, counting down.
AGCCAGGCACGTTAGCAGGCAGATATCCCCCGAGGGTTCCCAGACTGCAAGAGGGTACAGGCCGGGCTGAGAGACCCCCTGAGTGCACAAATTTTTGTGCACCAGGCCCCTAGTTTTTCTATATTATGAATACAAGTCCTTTATCAGATATCTAATCTAATAAAAGAGAAACAAGCAAATTGACCATACCTCTGCTACACCCATAAGCCACGCCCATAAGCCATGCCCATAAGCCAATCAGGATCAGATATGCAAATTAACCCAACTAAGATGGCAGTGGAGATGGAGCTGGAGCCAGCAGGAGGCTTGTGTTGCCCCCAGCAATGGAGTAAGCCAAGCTTCCCACCTGCTCTACCCGCCCTGAACTCCAGTCAAGGCAACAAAGTTTCAATTATAGAAGATAAATAAATCCCAGATACCTGCTTCTAGCCAGCCACCATGGCCAGCCTAAAAACAGCCCTCAGCCCCTCACCCCGGCTGGCCAGGGACCCCAGTGAGGACTCCCCACCCTGAAGGGAGTGTGGCCAGACTAACAATGGTCCTCAGCCCCTCACCCAGGCTGGCCAGACACCCCAGAAAGACCCTCACCATGATCTGGGACACCCTTCAGGGCAAACTAGCTGACTCCCACCCATGCACCATCCCTCTATCCTATATAATAAAAGGGTAATATGTAAATTGACACTAACAGCAGAACAACTGGGAATGACTGGTCACTATGATACACACTGACCACCAGGGGGCAGATGCTCAATGCAGGAGTTGCCCCCTGGTGGTCTGTGTGCTCTCATAGGGGGAGCTCTGCTCAGCCACAAGCCAGGCTGACAGCTACCAGCACCGCAGTGGTGGCAGGACCCTCTCCCGCCTCCTCAGCAGTGCTAAGGATGTCCGACTGCAGCTTAAGCCTGCTCACCACTGTGAAGTGGAAATCCCTTAAGGGCTCCCAGGCTGCCAGAGGGATGTCTGACTGCCAGATTAGGCCCAATCTCCTGGGCCAAGAGGTCCCAGATTGAGAGAGGACACAGGCTGGGCTGAGGAACCCCTCACCCCTGAATGCACAAATTTTTGTGCAATGGGCCTCTAGTAGGCTTTATAAATACACTAGAGACCTGTGCACAAAAAGGTACAGTGAGGGGTTCCCTCAGCCTCACCTGTGCACTCTCACAGTCAGACATCCCTCTCACAGTCCAGATTGCTGGCTCCTAACTGCTCACCTGCCTGCCTGATCATCCCTAACCACTCATCTGCCTGCCTGATTGCCCCTAATCTCTCTGCCTGCCTGCCTGGTCTCCCCTAACTGCTAGCCTGCCTGCCTGCTCAGTGCATGTCATAGCGATCGGTGGTCCCACTGTTCAGTCGATTTGCATATTACCCTTTTATTATATAGGATTCTCCTAGTCTGTGGCTTGTTTCTTCATTTTCTTAATAGTGTCCTTCTAAGAGCATAAGTTTTTACTTTTGAATGTCTAATATATCAATTGGATCAGGTATTTGATGTCATATTTAAGATACTAAGAAGTTCTGGGCTTCTTTAATTGAATTCTTAATACATGGTTCTACTCTTGCCCACCTATAATCCATTCTCCTTAGAGCAACACCTGCATTATCATTTTCTGAGCCACACATTGTAGTTGCTATACAATCCCAAACTAATAAGTCTGAAGTAATAAATAAAATTATTGTTGGAATTAAAAAAAAATAAATGGTGAAGTATTCTGTCTTTTCTTATATTCCACTAATTATTGCCCCTTACTCAATCTCAATTATACCAAACTAAAGGCCTAGTGCATGAAATTCATGAACAGGGGTCCCTCGGCCTGCAACCTCTCCAATCCAGGATCCCTCAGTGGTTGTCTGACTGCCAGTTTAGTCCTGATACCACAGAGACAGTTGGACATCCCTCTCACAATTTGGGACCACTGGCTCCTAACCACTCATCTGCCTGCCTGCCTGATCGCCCCTAACCCCTCTACCTGCCTGCATGATTGTCTCTAACTGCTCTCCTCTGGCAGCCTGATCACTCTTCCCTGCTAGCCTGATCACCCCATAACCGCCTCTGCCTGATCACCTCTAACCACTTCTGCCTGCCTGCTTGATGCCCCTAACTGCTCCCCTGACAGCCTGATTGCCCCAACCACTCTCACCTGCTGGCCTGATTGCCCCTAACTACTCTGCTTGTCTGCCTGATTGCCCCTAACAGCTCCACCTCAGCCCCTGGCACCATAGCTTTGTCCGGAAAGATATCTGGAAGGACATCCAGTCTATCTGGTCTAATTAGCATATTACCTTTTATTAGTATAGATACTTCCAATGCATAAATTCATTAAGTCAATTTGTCTCTGAATACCAATTCATGTTATAAAACTTAATAAAAACAGAATTTTTATAAAACATGAATAAAATCTTATTTCCCTAAATCCTAAAGAAAAAAGTATTACAGAAAGTCAATTATATTAAAAGATAGATTAATTAATGTGTATACATTATGACTCTGGAAATCTATTTGGTAGAAATCAAACTGCATAAGTTATTGATATTTATATTTGTTATAGAGTTCATTATTATTATAATTTCATTTAAATTTTTATGTAAAATAAACTAGAGTGAATTAACATTTTGTACAAAATTATTTTCAATCATTTTTTCATTTCAATGAGCATCCTTTCTATCTCTCATCTCAAAATAACCTTAGAGAACACAATGCCAAACAATTCGTCTTTTGCAAAAATTTCAATTTGTGCATTTTGCTACTAAATCATTTTTATATACAGCATTCATGCCAAGAGAAATACATAGTTATATATATTAAATTTAAATAATAAAAAATACTTGCAATATATTAATGCAATTTGGGTGGAAATGGTTCAGACAACAGAAATACATTTATAAGATAGTCATGCCACATTTAAAACAGAAACCTCAGTAACAGATGAACGGCCAATCAGAGAGAGAGTCTTGTTGTGTTGTTGTGTTTGTTTGTTTGTTTTGTTCCTATTGCTTTGTCTGGGGTCATTTAATCATGTTTATAATTACTGCATTAATAATGTACATGATATACTGAAAAGTCTACATTAATCCTTCTAGGCTCAATATCAGATAAGCTAAAAAAAAAAACAAAGAAACCCTTTCTGCTACTTTCTGTGGTAAACATTCATTGTGCTCTGTGTATCAATAGCTCCTTTAACAAGAGTACACTCTTAGTTTTATTAAATCTGTTTTAAGTATTATCTGTGTCTAGACTTCCTTTTTAGTCAGTGCTGTCACCAGCGATGAGGAATCTCCAAAAGGTGGAGAAGACAGTAAGAATGTGTCTCTGACTTAAGGCAGACATTTTGGTCTAAACAAAGAAGGACTGTATTTATGAAAGTCATTTAATGAGGGAGTAGGTGTGTATTTGTTTTATATGTAACGAAAACAGAGGGTTTTCTTTCCTAAAGCAAATCCTCCATCTAAATTATTATGCCACAATCTAGTTTGATTATAATTATTCAGATACCACATACTTCTCTGTATATATTAGCTCAAATTTACCAATCTCTTTCTTATCCTGATTTGCTTACCGATTTTAATTGACACCTATGATCATAAGAGGTGTCATTGGGCAGCTTTTGCAGGGCAACTTAGATAAATATATGCATTTCAACTTATGAGCTATTAGCTTGTTTGTTTGTTTGTTGTTTGTTTTCTGAGAATGGTGCTTTCTAAACATTAAAGGTCAACATATACATTTCCTCCTTGGTCCTACTACTCTTAATTCTGCCTTTGTACTGTTTAGGTTTAAAGGCTCTCTTTCCTGAGAGTAATCTCTCCATTAATGTATTAGTATTGAGTCACATAAGTACTTCTATTAGTATATCTGAGAGCATTTCAATCGTGGGGGTGAATGTGAGTAATAAGGTAAGGGCATATCTTGCTAAAAAAAAGGATTATTATGGAATGCTAATTGCAATTACAAAGCTCTGTAAACCCAAATTTGGCAGCCCTGAGATTCAAATAAGATCATATTCTTTTAAAATAAAAGAGTAACTTAGAAAGTATCTGTTTAACCAAAAGAGGGAGAATACCCTAAGGGCGTTCATATATTACTGTTTATTATGTGGGCAAAATTCCGCAAACTGGAACTGAACAGGTAATGTTTGTAGAGAAGAGAAAATAACCAGTAGTCATTAAGCACTTCAAGTTTAGAAATTAAACATTCCACATCATGATGGGAATAGAAACATTGAGTGACATCTATTACAAACACCTAGCCATTTTCTTTCCTTAGAATATGCTTGCTATTATGTAATAATGAAAAGACAAAAATGGCAACAAGGGAAATGGCATTTTTCAAGGGTATTTATCACTGGAAAGCACTCCACATGACTGCAGTCATTATCAACTTTTTAAAATAAATAGTGGCTTGCTGTACTGACTTGACACAATAGGATTGACAGAGAAAATGCAGTGTTTTAGATGTCTGGAGCCATGGACAAGGGCAGAACCCATCTCGTTCATGCTCGTAAGTATTAATTGCCACCCACTGTGCCCACTGGGACCCCCTCCCTACAATCACTGAAACTTACCCTTGCCTCTTGTTGACATGCATACAAACACTTTAATACAAAGATCTTCAATTGAGTTTCAGGTCATGACCTAAAAATATGCTGACTACCCACTATAAAAATGAACGTAATGTATTTGCTAATGGAAAAAGGTAGATATTGAAACATAATTTAGATTAGATTAGAAAGAACTTCTCTGATTCTCTTCATTGCACTCTTTTTCTCTCTCACACACGGGTGTTGAAAGGAACAGAACATCTGAATGTGCAAAAGAGGGTTAGAGGCTTCGCAGGGAAAAGTTAGATTCACTTCAACAAAGAAATGCTTCAACTCTGTCTATAAAAAATGTGGTAAATATTCTGGATGCAGCATGTAAAAATTCAATTTTTATACCTTATGAAATAACTGGTTAATTTATTTATAAATACTTTGTTTAAAAAGACCAACTTAATGACCATAACAACGTCATGGCTAAAGGTTACTTCTCATTAATCTAAAATTTTATGCATTGCCCAGGAAATTTTTCTAGAGTCCTGGCTCTCAACTTACTTTCACTAGTTGAATTAACTTCTATTTTTAGGATAATTCTGCCTTTTATTTATGATGCTCACTTAGCACTTGTCACAGTGTAATATTATTATTATTAATCATAAATATATTCATACTCCCCCCCCCCGGATGTTTTTAATTGAATTTACTGGGGTGACATTAGTTCACAAACCATACAAGTTTCAAGTGTACATCTCAATAAAACATCATCTGCACATTGCATCGTTGACTTTTAATATATTTGATATCGGACTCTATCTTATGTAGATATATAACTAGCAGAAGAACTGGTGTTATAGGATTTTCTCAACTGAGTATTTTTGATGTCCTCTACTTTATCCTAGCAAAAGTTCACCTTGTTTATACTGTTATTGTTTCCCATATCTTTCCCTTTAACTTTCTTGTTGTTGTTTAACTGTTATAGATGTTCCCATCCCCCCACCCCCTTGCCTGCCTCCTCCTCATCTTTGTTTCCTCTGACCTCTGGCCATCACCACACTGGTGTCTGTGCCCCTGGCTTATGTTATTCGGCTAATCTTCTTTCCCCTGAAGTGCTTTTGAATATAAAGTAGTTGGGCAGAAATGGACTGTGCATGCGGCATAACAATCAGAGTTAGTAGCTACATTATTATTTTTCAGATGTGTGATCTTCAAAAAATTATTTAATCTGTGTAAGTCTCCTTTTTATCACCTATGACACTGGTATAATGATGCTACTCATGTGTTTCCTTTGAAGAATTAGCAATACATCAGATATAACAGCACTTTATTGGCTTAAAAGCCCTATATTAAATAAAACATTTTATTTATCTTGATTCTATATAAGATAACCTATTCAATTTTGATAGCCACATCTGTTATACATTTTTCCAATCATTTAAATATATTTTTGTCTCTAAAATATGTACTCTGTAATGCTTAGTGGAAATAGCACACAGTGAGAAAACCAGGACTGCAAGGCTTATATTAAAATGTTCCCATATGTTAGTCCAATGTAATTCATTTTTACTAATTTAAATTAATTCGGAAACTAGAATATTTCCCAAATTACTGATCAAAGATTTATCACAATTTGTTCAAAAAGGAATATGTATACTTTCATACGTGCATGTTGATGTGTGTCTATATGTATGAAGAGTCTCTAGGACTGTTTTCATACTACAGGCAAAATTAGGTGAAATAGGGCAACTATTATGGTCTAAAAACTCAATAATATTTATCTTCTTTTCATATTAAAATGCCAAGGACAGGAAAGTTGTTTCAGCTCAAATTCCAAGTTCCCAATTTTGCATCCCATTCAAATACCTACATCTAAAACTGTGCATCTAAAGCACATTCAGCATAGAGGCAAACACACATTCTCTTGCCACGTGACTTTACTATTCTGAAATGTACACATTTGGAAATAAATGAAAAATATCTTCAGTTCTTTGAACTTGGCAGCTAAGCCCATTTTTTTCATGCCCTATAAATGAATCCCATTAAACTGCTGAAACGATATACAGTATTTACATGCATTTAAATTCACTATAAATATTTACAGAACTTTAAGATGAATGCTAGTAATATAAGCTAAATATGTCTGACCACAATTACTTTTCATGAGTAAATGGGTTTTGCCAAATGGCATTTTTTTTTCAAAGCTAAGTATTTTAGAATTCTGTTCAGATGACAGCAATATGTAGATAATCACACTCTACAACTGTTCACATAAAGTTGAAGGAAACCATCGATTTTTAAAGAGATTCGTTGTTGAGTATCTAGGCCGAGGTATGTCCTTTAGTATGTATGATTTTTTTTAATGGAGAGAAAAATGAACCATGGGGAGTAACAGAACTGTGAAAGGGGAAGCAGGTGGTGAAATGAGGTTAAGGAGTGCAAGATTCTTTGGGGAAAACTGAAAGACTGGTGATTCAAATGCTATTTTTAGAAGAAATTTTTGAGAAGCAAATTGCTTCCAATAGTTTACTAGATATTATTTTTATTGCAATGAGTTTGCTAGCAGTGACAAGGGTGAATTTTGAAAGCTTGGACCATGATATAGACGTCAATAAATCTCCAATACAGGGCCTATCGCCTCTCCTAGTCAGATCAATCCATACTGGCACACATGTCCAAGTTTATCTATCACAAAAGCAATGAGGCTTATCATCATTGCCATGTTTTTAATAACATCACTTTTTCAAAAGGCCTCTTCACAATGTGACCTACAGAGAAAATGTGCTCTTTTGAAGGCCACATTTACATTCTGACTATGAGTCAACTCAACATGCTAATTCAGAAGTAAATAGCAGAATTATATGACAGAGACATTTACCAAATCTGCAAGGAAGAATGAAGACAAAGTTGTGAAAAATAACTAATAAAAAAGTTTGTTGATTCTGATTCTGTTTGTTCATTTCTGATTCTTTATACATGGAGTTTGGGAGAGGACACACACATAGATTTATCTGCATATGTTATATTCAATACCTAGTCCCTTAAGGAAAAGGCATAGTTTTTCATTGACCTGACCACAGTTGTTCTATATTCTCATCCTTTGTCCAGTAGTAACTAAATATATAACCTTCAAAACCCCATTTTAAATATCTGAGCCAGACTTTCATAATCTTAATAAATGGAAAACACCTAGGCTATTCCTAGGATGCCTTACAGTTTAATAATAACATTAACTATTTGAGAATATTGTAATGATCCATAAGTAAGGCAAGTAAAGGCATTTTTCTGAGTGTCAGACTTTCCTGTTATACTGAGATATGTTCCATATATTTTAGAAGACAGATAAGCTTATTTATTTGATCTCATAATAAAACACTGTGCTTTGCACAGAGTGAGTACTTTGTCAATATTTATTAAATTAATAAAATGTCTTTATCATAACTGACATAATTAAAACACCTTTGTGTAATAGTCATTTACTAATTTGAACACTGAATCATGGATTTAGAGAGTATAAAAGAACCTATATTATGTGTTTGTTATTAAAGATCTAAAATGACCATGTAAATTGTAATATGCTAATTATATATTAATGATTTTATATAGAAAACAGTATTTTCCAAAGAACTTTTAAAATTCAACTTTAAATATTTTATCATCCTACAAAAATGTGAGTTAATAGTGACTAAAATAAAGTAAGTAGAAAATGGCCTGTAGAAATATTTGAAAAAATATATATTTGGTCAAGCTTTCTTTCACCAAATAAATGTTTGGTTTTTCTCATCAACAGAAATTATCACTTTCTAATCACATGCAACTGAAAAAAATACATGGGTTGTTATTACACATCTAGAAATAACATTGCACAATTATTAAAACAATTGTTTCACTTGAAATTTTTTGTTTCACTCTCATAGTTATATTAGCAATAAAACAGATCCAGAAGTTCAGAGCATTTATATTTTTCTGGTAACCAGAAAATCAAAGAATTAGTACTTGAAAAAAAGTTGTTAAATCTTCCTATTTTACTTAAGGAAACCAGTGCCCTGCAAAGTTTATGGTTTCTCCAAGATGGCAGAAGTAATTGATGGCAGAGTCAGTGTAAGAATATGGTTCTGCTTTTGACTCTGTGTGTACAGTTGGTTATTTATCCTTCACATTTGTTTTGAGTGCCTAGGCACTAGTTTAGCCATTTGGGATATACTGATGCACAGAAAAGTCAAACATTTCTGCCCTCAAGCACCTTATAGTTTAGTGAGAAGAGACAAGTAATGAACAAATAAATTTGTAAGTGAAACAAGTAAATTAACAAATCTGGTACGTTAGAAAATGATAGGCGCTGTGGAGGAAAAGAATACGGCATAGTCAGGCACCCCAGGGGATGAGAGGACAGAAGGGGGAAGCTTTTGAATAGTGTGTCCTGGTTAGTCCTCATTTAGAAGGTGACCTTGGAGGAAAGACATGGCAGAGGTGAGGATGTTAGCTATGGACCTCTAGGGTGGCCACTTTCCATGTAGAAGAAATAGCTAAGAAAATGTCGTTACACCAAGAGCTCACTTGAAGTGTTTAAGAAGGTCTGCATGATGGAGTGAGGCAAAGGAAGCAACAGCGTGAACATTGAGATTTAGGGCAGGACAGGTCATTGAGGACCTAAAAGACCATTTTGAGCTTTCATTCTAGGAGCATGAGAAGCCATTATAAGAAGAACTTGATTATGACTTACGGTTTAAGACAGAGGTTGGAAAACATTTTCTATAAAGAGCCACACAGTATATATTTAGGTTTTGTGGTCCATGTGGTCTCTGAGGGAACTACTCAGCTCTTGCCAGTGTTACATGAAAGACCAATATGAAAGCATGACTATAGCTATGATCTAATAAAACTTTATTTACATAAACAGAGGTTGGGCCAGATTTGCCCCATCTCGCTGGCTGCTCTGTTGAGAATGGACTCCAGAGAAGCAATAATGAAAACAAGGAGGCCATTTGCTTTTGTTTCCATTTTTGTTTTAGCAATCCATACAAGAGATGATATGTGTACGTTTCTGTACCTATTAATGCATTTATGATGAAATCTCTTCACTTTCTTAGGGGCTTGCTTTTAATGGCAAAGATGAAGGAGGGAAGAAAATGAGAAGAAAAAGCATTTTTTTTTGCATAATTCCTTTTTATATGGAAAATAAATGAAACTAATAATAAAAATGTACCTGGAATGTTAGTTATTTTATTCAATTAACAAGTTGCTTCACTCCATGGTGCATAGGTGATTTGAATATGATAATTTCAAGAAATATGTTTTCTATGAGGAGGAAAGACAAATACATATGAAAAAAAAAAGATTGCATCCAGGTCATAAATAGTTTAAAACTAAAGTATCTGAACTAGTTTCTAAAGTATTGTAGAAGTCACAAAAATGGTAGTTTGGCTGGGAGATGTACTCTTCCCTCCTTCCAAGAAAGGAAGTTTTTAGAAAGAACAAAAGCCTTTCTTACAATTAAATTAATGATTTATATATGAAATCTAACATGACATTTCCATACACCAGGAATAGGCAATGCTTTCTAAAACATATTTTTAAAATATTATTAAATTTATTCATCAGATACCTCTTTATACTGAGGTATAACTGACATACAGCATTATATTAATTCCAGATGTACACCACAATGATATAATATTTGTATGTATTGCAAAGTAATAACCACAATAAGGCAAATTCACATCCATCACCAAACACTGTGACAGAATTTTTTTCCTTGTGATGAGAACGTTTTTTACAGTAATGCTTTGAAATGAGTGGTCTTTTAAATGCAATCACACCAGCAAACATACATTTTGAAGTGTGATATTGTAATGATACGTGCAACTCAGAACAATGACATTTTAAGATAGTTTTAATTTAATATGATAAAAATTATACATAAAATAATTACATTTTATTTTTACAGTAAAAATTACTAATTTTTCTCTGATTACATAAATGACATATGCTCATTGTAAAAAAAACTCCAAAAATGCATAAAAGCATAAAAGAAAATACACTTTCCTGAGTTTATCACCAATTTTAATCAGTAATAATATGACCATTCTATGTGTATATTTATGCATGTACATGTATTTATTTTCCTGGTGTTTTATCACATACGAAGATTTTTGTTTTTCCCTCCTCCTCCTCCTCCTCCTCCTCCTCCTCCTCTTCCTTCTCCTCCTTTTTCCTCCCTTTTCTCTTTTTCATCTTTTTCCCCCTTTCTCTTCTTTTTTTTCTTCATTGCCTTATTATCATTCCTTTTCTACAATCATTTTTCTTATATTTCAAAACTATCTCTCATTTCAATTAATTATATTAGGCAATTATAATTGAAGCCCAAACTTATCAATGCAAAACAATTATACAGGAAATGTTACTATGTTTTCCTCACTGAATTAAAAATGCAATTAGTTGAAAAAGGAGTTGAGTAGAGGAAATCTTATTTAATAGGCAGAATAATGAAATAGCCAGTTTGCTGTCAATCAGAGATTTAAAAAATCATTCTTCCAGCTTTCTGGGGCGAGTCAACAAATCCTCTGCAGATCAGGAGCTCTTTCAAGTTTTGATTCTCTTATATGGAGTATCCACCCTGTTCCAGTCAGCTCTTTATTAATTATGACTCATTCTTCCCACTCACACTGCAAACAAGTTGTTGGTAATTCAATCTTACCACTTGAGCTGGACATTAACTCACTTAAAAGTTATCTTTGGATGATCTATAAAGAGAGCTGGTTAAGCATGTCAAAGGTAAAAGTTCCAATTGGCAGGTAAGATTTAGACAACCTTGCAAAAATCAAACTTTGCATGCGTGCACGTGTGTGTGTGTGTGTGTGTGTGTGTGTGTGTGTGTGTGTTGCTATTAAAAAAAAATGAAAAGTAGAGTCTCCGGAAATATGTAATCCTTGTTGCCATGACTACTGATTACTGTTGTTATTCCAGTTTTGTATTCAGCATCCTGAGCCCAACATGCAACTGTAGTCAACTCCAGAAGCTTCAGCTCCTGCCACAGTGCCTATAAATATAAACATATATGAGCAAATACTAGCCCTGTTTTTGTTTTTTTAATGAAATGAATCTAACTTCAGACACTTGGGTAGTAAAAATTCCCTTCTGGCATCTTATGCCTTTAGGAATGCTCTTTACATCCCCCATCTATAAACTGTACATAATTTCTAACTCATTTAGATATTGTCAAATGATGGAGATGGGGTATAAAGGGCAAAGCCAGGGCCTCTTACTTACCAGGTAGTGAATGAAGAGTAGGTGTTTGGTTTAATACTACAGGAGCTAGGCATAATTTTATAATGAAAAAAAAAGAGTGTTTTGTGTATTTTTCATTATCCTCAAGGTAAGCAAGTAAAAGCCGGCCTGAGCAATAGCTTCCTTGAATGCAGGATGGGTTATTTGCTAAAGGTCCACTTGCCTCCCAGGCTCTGATCTGGGAGATTTGTCTTCATCTTTTATCCCATTTTCTCAATTTCTTCTTTACTTATAACAATAAGTCAGATGCTCGCCAGCATCAGTTAGTGTCTGAGAGTCTGCCATTGATGGAGATCTCATTCTAAAAGTGCAGCATAAAGGAATGGTAAAATGCCCATTCTTGATGCCCAAACTAGCCGTTAAAGAGATCTCTTCCATCATGATAAAGAAAAATGACTTTCCCATACTAATTAATAATGTTATGTAAAAATATTGATATTGTTTAGTCTTTTACTTTTACCCTAAACCACATAATATGTGTTTGTTCATGTGTATTGATGTCTTTATAATGATAAACGGAGCATTAACCTAACATACCCATTTTTTGAATACTAACATTGTGTTTCCACTATTTACTCAGTAATGTTATGTATGAAAAAGTGTCTAAAACGTTAAAAATCAAGATTTCATTAAATAATAAAAAATCCTTCCCACTGTATGGAAGAACATATTTGCCAATGCTACATCTGATAAGGGTTTAATCTCCAAAAATTATAGGGAACTCATACAACTTAACAAAAGAAAGATAAACAATCAATTTAAAAAAAAATGGGGAAAGGACCTAAATAGACACTTTTAGAAAGTGGACATACAGAAGGCCGAGAGACATATGAAAACATGCTCAAAGTCACTAATCATCTGAGAGATGCAAATCAAAACGACAATGAGGTACCATCTCACACCTGTCAGAATGGCTATCATCAACAAATCAACAAATGCCAAGTGCTGGAGAGGATGTGGAGAAAAAGGAACCCTCCTGCACTGCTGGTGGGAATGCAGACTGGTGCAGCCACTGTGGAGAACAGTATGGAATTTTCTCAAAAAATTAAAAAAATGGCACTCCCATTTGACCCAGTGATCCCACTTCTGGGAATATATCCCAAGAAATCAGAAACACCAATCAGAAAGGATATATGCACCCCTATGTTCATAGCAGCACAACTTATAATAGCTAAGATTTGGAAACAGCCTAAGTGCCCATCAGAAGATGAGTGGGTTAAGAAACAGTGGTACATTTATACAATAGAATACTATGCTGCTGTAATAAAGAACTCTTACCATTTGCAACACTGGAGAACATTATGCTAAGTGAAATAAGCCAGTTGGAGAAAGATGCATATCACATGATCTCACTCATTTGCAGAATATAATGAACAACATAAACTGATGAACAAAAACAGATCCAGAGACAGAGAAGCATGGAACAGATTGTCAAATCTCAGAGGGAAGGCAGGGGAGGTGGAAGTGGGGAGCGGGGTGGGTTGGGGTAATAGATTAATCAAAGGACTTATATGCATGCATATGAGCAAAGTCAATGGACACAGACAGTAGTGGGGTAAGGGCATGAGCTGGATGCAGAGAGCTGCCGGGGAGAGGTCCATGGGGAAAAAAGAAGACATATCTAATACTTTCAACAGTAAAGAATTTAAATTAAAAAATCACTTAGTAATATGCATGTTCAACCTATTCATTTGTTTGTAAATTCCAATTTTATGAATTACTGTGAGTAATGTACGTGCTTCAAAATGCTAAACATTTTGATTTTTTAAGGTAAACTATAAAACCAGTTTAGTGTATTTGTCTTATTTCTTTCAATTAAATGTTTTCAAATTCAGATAAATGAGTTTATATCCATTTTTATTTCTGAAAGAATAAAAATAACATGTACAATATTTAAGAGAAAATTGATACAATATAAGTTTCCACTGTACATTTTGGGAAGCTAACTTCAACTTAATGTAGCACTATGGGAAGAGGTAGAACCTGATGCGTGGCAGTGTGAGAAAGGAAATAGTTAGTGTATGATTTCTGAGTATAGCAGATGTTTTCTAGGTAGCATTCAAATCTAGAGTGTCTTTTAAAACTTCTCCATCATTTCTGTAACTCCCAAAAGAATAAATTTGAAGTATATAGTTTCACTGATGGAATAAAATACCTGTATTTGCAAAGACCCATCAGTAGCTGAATAAAAAACATTAAAATGAAAACTGGTACTTTTTAAAAGACTGAACGTTGAGCAATTAGAGAGAATGAATAAGAAATCAAGTGAAGAACTGAGGAAGATCAAAAGAGAGATGATGAATAATTTGCGTTTAGCTTATGTCTTTTAAATTAAAAAATAATCAATCAAATATGAATTAATGTGAATTAATTTGAAAGCAACTAAAATCAGAGTCAGAGCAGCATACCAGTGGAAATTTCTGATCCAAGAAAATACTGTTAAATTGTCTTCTGAATTATGGCCATCTACCTTACTCCTCTCCATCATCTTCATTACCCTCTCCTCTGCCATCATTCCCACCATACTGTCCCTTCCTTTCCTCCATTACTGCCACCACTGCCACCATCACCACCAATCTCCTCAACTGAAAATTAATTTTTTTCTTTTCTTATTTTTAATCTTTTGAAAATTAAAAAATTTTTTTACAGAACAAGTATTTAAAATGTCCCTAAGAATAAACAGGTTTTACCAATGCTGAATAAGAGAGAAAATGTTGGGAAAACCCCATTCAATGTTAGTCATGTAGTAGTTCCCTCTTATCTATGGCTTTGCTTTCCCCTGTTGCAGTTACCGATGGTCAGTCATGGTCAGGAAATATTAAATGGAAAATTGCAGAAATAAGCAACTTATCAGTTTTCCATTGTGCACCATTTTGAGTGACGTGATGGAATTTCACATCATCCCACTCTGTTGTGCTCAGGACTTGAACCATCCCGTTGTCCACAGTATCCTCTACACTGTCTCTACCTGCCTGTTAGGCACTTAGTAGCCACCTTGGTTATCAGACCAGTTATTGTTGCAGAAAGACCACAAAAACTAAGCGATGCTTTGAAGAGGTGGAGAAATCACAGCTTTAATACACACGCGAACTCAGGGATTAATCCAAATCAGAGTGGGGGTAGCACTCGAGAACCTTGCTTTATAGGTGCCCCTCGAGTTCATTGATTTGCAAATATACTCCCTCCCCCCAAGGCCCTGAAGGGAGAATTCTTTTCATCTACCCTTTCCCCAGATGCAGGGCTCAAAAACAAGGCTCCCTTGCCTTACCTACCAGGGGACAGGGCTTTGTTTGGTTTAATGGCCTTGCAGAACCAGCCTTCCTCCTCATC